>KN488984.1:0-12519 GCA_000787155.1 Scartelaos histophorus | reverse complement strand
TAAAAAAAAAAAAAAGATGACATTTTACTAAAAACACAGTTAAGATAATATATTTACGATTGTATAAATTGTAATAAACCTTTGGACATCCCTGGTGTGATGTCATCAATATGGGACTCTTCTTCCTGTAATTTTCAAACTATTTTTCAACTTTTCTTCACAAATTGATTCTTGATTGGTGTAAAACTGTAATTTATATTTACAGCAGGTATTATCCCATCAAATTAAGTCAAAATGTATCAGAAAAAAGATATATTATTATCAGGACCAGTCATATGCACTTTAAACATTTATGAATACACTTTTTGAATATTTTATGACAAAAATAAATTGGTCTCCTGCCCCCCATCTCAGAGTATGACCTCATCTCATTCTCATCCAGGATATCGGCTGAACACAGCTGAACCTAGATCGGCAGCAGTATTTAATATTGGTACATCTGCTCTTCTTAAATGTTGACCAACAGGCCGAGCCCACACAGAGCCCTCTTTGTTACAGACCTGCAGTCGTTCAGATAAACTGTATTTTATTACGTGGAGTGTGTCATGATTAACCTTGCCCATGTTTGCATAAGGTTCATATCAATTTCATTATAAAACCACCATAAGAGAATGCTGGGAAACAAACTAGCTAGTTGTCGCTGTAGAAATGAGGGCTGTAGTTTTGGATCAGTGCCAGTTTTTAATGCACTTTTATGACCCTTACAGGACACCGTCTGCTGGACATTTAAAGGCACAACATGGTGAGTTCCTCTTTTTATTCCCAAACTCTATTCAAATAAAGCTTGAAGTTGCCCGCACCTGATTAGGTCTGAATGCCACAAGCTGGTGAAGGGCCCATTATAATTGTAAAACTGTGTCTTGTTTTGTTGTTTTTCCTGAAAATGTGTCTGCCCCATCAACTGTGTGATGTGACCCATAGCGTTCAGCTCCAGTCAAATGAAGCTCACGAGGCTAGCAGTTATTGGGACAAATGTGAAGCTGTTCCATATTACAATGGGAATTGATTTACAGACAAAATGGCGAAATAAAAAGTCCATGGTCTTGTAGAGCGGGTTAACACAAACATTTTAAGATCAAAATGAGGAGCTTGTTGTAGAGAGAAAGGTGCCGTAGCCATGCTCACTCTCTATTTGGACAGCTAACGGATTAACTATGTCCATTTGTATACATTTATATAAACAGTCTATGTTGAGCTCTTTCATTTTTCTATTTGCCACATCAGTCTGCCTTTTTTTTTTTTCTTCGATTGTCTAAACCTGGACTGCTGTCAAATGGATTATTCATATCAGATATAACTGTTTACATGACATTTGAGTGAACTCCAGAAATGAATCATGGTCCGATTTTGGTGTGTGTAAACAGGGTCAGTGGAAAAAGTAAATCTGTTTTAATTCATAATGTGATTTTCTCCTGTTTAGGCTGGAGTGTCTGTGGCACACTGCGTCTCAACTGTACACTAATGTGACTGTGGAGGTAGGACACATGCAGTACATACTCCACACATGACATAACACTTAAATATAAACTCTAAAGTCTGCTCCTACAGGCCCCCAGCTGCACCAGAAGCTTCAGTTTAAAGGACCCATATTACACTATTTTCTGATCTGTTATAATGTTGTTTCCTCATCAGAGAGATGGAGTTTTGATAGATTAAGGTGCACTGTGCAACTTTTTGGTTGAGCGTCTGTCACCTGATTGTTTCTATGGATATGTGGATATGTCTGTGCTCTGCCTGGAATGTTCCACAGTACGACATTAAATAGCTCTACCTTACATTTATTCTATTGGAAGTGGTTTTATAGCACAAACTTGCCAGAAAAACAGGCATTCTGACTGTGAGCGGGATCGCCTTTCCACAGACTTGATCTTTTAACTTGATCTCTTTGAAAATAGAAATGTTTTATACCATACCATGAAACATTCCAGACAAAGCAATAACCTCTCCATGGCGAAAAACATTTGGCAGACTCTCCTCCAGAAAAGTTTCACAATGCACCTTAAGTCTTGCACCTGTGATTATGTATTATTGGACTGTACACCGTATTGAAATTAAATTGTGTTGCAGTTTCTTCCAGTTTACAAACCGTCTGAGGAAGAGAAAAGTAACCCTGGTCTTTACGCTGACAACGTTCAGAAACTTATGGCAAAGTGAGTTATATTGGGTTGTGAGCTTTCTTAATTTTTAATTTCTCCATTTGATGAACATTGATGAACTTTTGTGCAATCATAACTTTGGGAGGGCAATATGGCAAAAAATATAAAAAAATATATATTCTGTACAGTTAAGTTAAAAATGAAATCATTGAAAAGATCATTTCCATTCCCTTATTCATCACTAGACAAATTTCCACATGATGATTAAAATATTTTTCAATAAATTACAATATAAATGTTTTCAACTGCCAAAATGGCAGTGCCCAATGTGGGCACTATGGGTTACCATGGTAACTGCTGAATATTCCAACAATAGAGATGCATGTAGAACACCCCCAGCATTGCATTGCAAAGTTCTGCTACTGCTACTATCTTTTTTAATCTAATACTGTTTCTTTTTAATATACAATATAGATCTATATAGTGTATTTCTTAATTATGGCTGTGGCTTGGCTATGCGCATTCTTTGTCCATAATGATAAATAAAACATTCAAATAAAATGATGCTCCTGTGCACTGCAGGGCTCTGGGTGTCCCGGCCACAGACCACGTCCTGGAGGGCCGTGTCCCTGTGAGTAAACTGGGAGGTCTGTCTCTGCCCTTTGAGTCACCTCCTCGAGAAGCACTGACTCTGCTCCGAAAGAACAGGTAAGAACAGAATTCAGTTCATATTAGAGCTGCATTGTGTAACCTTTCTGGGGGAGGGTCAGTCACCTGCTCCATGAAGTTTGTCTTTCCAGACAAAGCAATAACATTTCCAGCGTTTGATGGACCCTGCATCAGACAAGTTACACCTTTTTAAAGCAACACAATCTGGGGAAAAAATGTAATTGCATTCTTTCTGACATTTCCATTAGATTTGTGATTTAATTTGTTTTTAATGATTTGAATTTTATTGATTTAATGAAGATGATTCTGTTCAAAGGGCACATTTTAAACACGTCCAGAAGAATTGGCAAAAAAGGCTGAAATATGAACAAACTTTTACAAGAATCTAGAACTGGGCATAACTTAATTTGATGTTCACGTCTATTGTTTGGAATAAAATACAATGTTGGGGCTGCATGTTTGTTTTGTCGTTTTGTTTTGTCTGTCACTAGAAGATTTCCACAGTGGTCAGTAAATATGATCACTTCTGAATACAATCTTTTTGACCATTTTCTTTAGTTTCTATTTTTAATGGAGTGAGAGGGAAAAAAATTTTAATCAAATTGACAATTGAATTTTTGAAGAAAAAAATTTCAACTTTATTTTCAGGGAAAATCGTCCAGCCCTACAAGAGTCACATTTCAGAACCTGTTTTGTACATATCGAAACTACAGGATTTAATGTGGAATAAGACAGGAGATTTTGTCTGTGGAAGAAAATTTCTATTTGATTGTGATTTAATCTTGCAACTCTTCCTCCTGTAATAACCTCATCCACTTTTATTTTTGTTTCCAGTTTCACCATGTCTGACATTGAAGCTGCTCTGAGCAGAATGATTGACAGGTGCCAGTCACAGGGTCAGAGTTCAAAGGTCAACATGGATGAGCTCATGTCACTTCTGAGGCTGAAGGACAGAGAAACAGCTTTAGCGATCTGCGAACTCTACTCCAGGGTAAAAGGAAATCTTATAGAATTATTGTCATCAAAATTGAATGAAGGATTTCACTGTTATTTGCCGATGAGCTCAATAATCTGAAATCATTTCCTTTTAAGATGGTTTGGGTTGCAGAGGCTGCACTAGCACTGATGTGTGACTGGCTGTAGGTGCTGGGGTGTAGGTAGTGACCATTCAGATTAGAGAGACATTTTAGGCATATTTCAGCACTGAAACCGACAACCCAAATGTATTAAGTATCTAGGGACACAGATGGATCATATTTATGGAGTTTATCAAGTTTTAAGTAACTGTATGCACTATTGTTTTTACTGTTAAATACCTAATTACTTTGTTTTTAACCTGCAGGATGAGAATGTGGACCTCAGGCAGGTTTATGTGAGCATAGCCTCCATTTCTGGGTCCATCCCCTTCAAATCACTGCTACATACAGCCTTTACTGTAAGTCCAATAATTTCATCTATACGATTTTTGATTCCATCTTTTCTGACACACATTCTGATTTCATTTAGATTTGATCATTTTAGTGATTTTACTATTCTAGGGTCAGTTCTTAGGGCACATTTAAAACCCATCCAGGAGCCATTAACAACAACAAGAGTAAGACCCCATGGAAACACAGGGACACAGTATATTGTTAAATAAAGTTATCAAAAGTAATCATCTGATACTACTCGGTATTAAAACTAATATCAAAACTAGATACTTATTTGAGTAAGTATGAACCTTTTGGAACAATTATAATGGACTACTGAGGAATTACACAGATATAAGACCACATGGTAATAAAAGAAACGGAGTGTTTTTTTTTTCATTATGGTATTGGAATCTGTACGGGCCTTGAACGGGCCCGACAGTAGAATTTTGTGGGTCTAGAGGGCTCAGGGCAAGAAGCCTCACCTCCCCTGGGACAACAGACCCCACCTCCCTGGTATTGAGTATCAAGTCTATTCCTTTGTATCTAAATGAGTGTAAAATTTTAATATCGTCATAACACAATTACTTGAACAATTATACACTGAGAAAGTTTTACCCTCATGTTTTTTCTTTCTGTTGGATATATCTTAATAATAAAATGTTTAAATATGTCAACAGCTGTATGACAGGGAAAGCAAAGGCAGTCTGAGTGCAGAGGAGCTGTCTGGCCTCATGGGGGCACTGTTAGGCGTTCCTCAATACAACACGTCAGAGCTCTACAGCGCCACCTGCGGACAGAATGGAGTCACTGAAGGTATGAGCCATTCTATTCACGACTCTTTCTTTTATAAAAACACACTCGCTCTCTGCCCTGATGAGAGTTCAGTTAGTGGCCACTCCGGGTATTACAGCCCCCAGAATTCTCCCATAGAGCACAAAGTATTTACTGTCTGTGAATTCAAACTGCCCATGTTCAGTTCACGGGGCATCGCTTCTATAAATATCAGAATTTGTAAGAATTCTTTTGTATTTTCACAATATGAAAATATTGGAAATTTTAAATCCTCAAAGTGCCCAGAGGTTAGCTTTGTGAGATGCCGCCTAGCTCTGCATCGCTTTGATTGGTCGGAAGATCTCACATCTTGATTATTTGCCAATGGGAACAAGCCATTGAGAACAATACTATGGTTCATTCAGGCAACCTTAATGTTAGTATCTCTACTTCCTGTCCAATTTTATCTTGATGAGGTTTTGGCAGTCGTGCTAAAATTGCTAAATATATAAAGGCAGTGTATATAAGGCAGTGAACACGAAGCTGCGGGTGGATGTCACTGACTATACCTTAAAAACTACACAAATAAAACTTATACTTCTGATGAGGACATTTTAAAAGGAGACATGTTTGTGTCTCAGTGCTAATATTAATGCTAATGTTGAGGTATAATAAATAAACACCACAAACTAAAGTATTCTACTTAGACAAATAATTGGTTAGTCTTTATTTAAATTTATTAGAATTTTAAAATATTGCGTATTTTATATTTTAAGATTTTAATTAATGTGACTGTTAGCTTTAAGAGACAGTGAGTTAGCGAGCAGTCTGCTGTGCACAGAGCCTATTATGTTTTCATGTTTCACTGTTCAATGGTTAAATTAGATTTTTTTTTTTTAAATGTATATTTTGTTTTTTGTTATTCTCCAGATGACCTGTTACGAGTGCTGACCACCCATCCAACCTATGAGAGAGTCACAAATGAGTACCTGCAGCCCATGGAGGCGGACTCTCAGCTGTCAATCACCGCTCTGACCAATGGCAACATGGTGAATAACAACAAGAGCATCGTCAATGGCAATGGGACGCAACAGTCCAAGAAATTTGACTGAAAAAACAATACATCTTAGATTTTCACAGACTACAAAAAAGCCACCAAACATCTCCTCAGGTTGAACATATGTACAATCTCAGAAATCTTATTCTTAATATTGTAGCAGTAATTATGTTCATGCTTTGTGCTAAAATTGTGTGTATATGTTTACCAATGTGCCTTATTGCCTCAGAATTCTTTAAAATGATGAACTCATTTGTGTTGTGTAAAACGTTAAACTGTTATTTATATTTGTGTGTTGATATTTTAAGGGAAGACTGGATATAGTAAGGAAAACAAACTTGTCACTTTGATATTTTTAAAAATATTTTTATATTAAACATTTAATAAAACAGGATTGTTCTTTTAAAATCTTTTTAGTTCTTTCACACTTTGGTTCTTCTTTCACTGTGACTTCGCTGTGTCGTTTACCTCACGGTTCTGGTTTTGCTATTCACAAACTCCTGGTTTGTCTTGGGCAATCTAGATGCCACAAATTTTGCACACCACTCCAACTGGTTTCTTGGTGATTTCAAATTCTCTTTTCAATGTAATTAGTTTTATTAGTTTATTAGTTCCACAGCTTTGTTTAGTATCAAAATTACTCTCAATTACTACTTTTACTTTATTACGTTCTACAACAAGTAAAAATATTAAAGTACAGATCAAATTTATACTTGCATACATTTTAGAGTGCATGCTTTTTACTTTTACCTGCTCTCAAATGTAGTGAAGTATCTGTACTTTTACTCCACTACGTTTTTGAACTGAAAGTGTGCTTTTGTTGTTAGAGACCAACTGAAAATGCTGAGGGTTTATTTTTCATATATTCATAGTTTGAACAAACAAAAATGTATAAATCAAAACAGCTAGGAAAAAAATAAAATTTTCTGTTTTAAATTTTCTATTTTAAATTTTTTATCAAAATCCCTACATTCGAGGCTTTATTAGATTTCAAAATACGTGTTTCAAATATACTTTCACAAAAAAAGTATCACATGAAAACTACTTGAGTATTTCTTGCTTTGGCATCCGTACTTTTACTTAAATAACAAAACTGAGTACTTTCTCCAGCACTGTATTTAAAACGGTCAATAACATGACCTTCAATAAAGGTCTGAGGTGATGCTTGAGAACCAGGAGGCAAATGAGTTACATGTTCTGAATTAACTAATTACATTTTCCATATTTAATAAGTATTTTCCTTTACTATATTATTAATTCTCTTTTTTTTTCAAATCACATTATTTGTGCAGCTCTAACGCATATTACATGTGAATTAGTGTTGTAATTAAATAAGGCTTTAATAGGGTCGATTCGTAGGTTGGATAAAAAAACAACAATTCCCATGTTGCTTAGCAGCATTTTTCACCGGATATCCGTTCTGTTCAGGCTCCACCACACGTGTAAAGAGCAAACACTACGTAGCGTTTTTTCCCAACGTTTTTGGTTCAAAATACGAACTTTAAATCATTCTTCACCTTTGAGGAGACAAGAAAAGCGTCGGATCAAGATGTTTCTGCAGTATTATCTGGATGAAAATGGCGACAGAGTTTACACGCTAAAGGTAGTTAGCTAGTAGCATCCGGTTGCTAAAATGTTATACCTCATGTTGTTAAATAAATACTTTTATTTCGTGTTGCCAGTCCAATACGGATTTTAAAACCAGAATCGAGAATCGTTTTTAATGCCTCTGTCTGCATATGTATCAAAACTAACGAATTTAAGCATTTAAGTTAAACAAATACAGCTAAATACTTCTAAATTACACGTTGTTCTGATTGTTAAGGTTGAGCATGTTCAACTGGGCAGCCATTAAATCAAAATTGTAAATTGAATGTTACTAGTTTTGTATAAACTTAAATAAAATTGTCTCTATGTTGTCTTATTCTCTGTAAAAGCTGCTCACCCTGTAGTTCAAACCTTTTCAATTGTGTTCTGAAATACGTGCGATACTTGGATTAGTCAGATTTAAGTCTACTCTCAAATGTTACTGTTGGTAACATAGTATACATGTGTTTATTGTCTAAAGAATATGCATGAAGCTTTATGTGAGCACTTTACTATGAAGAGACACTGCTTTTTATACAGTTTATATAGAAACAGGTGTGTGGATGAGTTGGTGCTAAATTCAAGACATACAGCTGGGGGGAAATCATCGGCCAGAGAATGTTGGTCATGAAAACACTGGTTGATCTTGAATATTTAACGATGACATTTTTTTGTTTCCCTGTTTGTTTTATAGAAAGTGGCTCCAGACGGTCAGCCCACTAGTTCTGCCCATCCAGCTAGATTTTCTCCAGATGACAAGTTTTCCAGACACAGGGTGACGCTAAAGAAAAGATTTGGACTCCTCCTCACTCAGCAACCCAAGCCTGTTCTGTAGGATGAAGGAGGAGCAATAGAGAAGAGATGGAGCTGGGAGAAAAAAAGACTGGAATATGAATCTACTATGACTCTTGAAAATTACCATACCAGGATTTGGCAAAGAGCTGCCAAAGTGAAATAAGGGTTTATTTAGTTTTAAACCCTTTCAGTAATTTGTTTGTTTGCTTTGTTTTAAATAATGTCTTCACTTTTTCTAATAAATGAGTTTGCTGAAATACCCATTTGTACATTTATAGTGTGATCCATTTTGTTCTTTGGAGTTTTCTTGTATGTCGTGAATACAATACATACAGCAGGCCCAAGTTTGCTCAACTCAGTTTGCTCAACTTGAATGCTCAGCCCAACTGCTGAGCATTCAAATGAGTAAGTGGCTGCAGTTATACCTATTCAAATTATAATCAACTATAAAAATGACATGTAAACAGCAAAATCATCAGATTTCTAATGAATAATATGTTTCTGGACACTCATAGACACTTTACAGTGTATTATTTATTCACCCCACTGAGTTTCGTTACCTGTTGCTCCGAGATTCATGTGAGGCTCATTCTACTTTCTGATTAGATAATCATCTTTAGATCCAAAACACTGAATTATAACACAAATAGGTATGTCTGTCAGTCTAATTAAGGAGAAATCAGCACTAAAATTGTTATCAGTAAAACAATTTGATTTGAACATGTTTCCCTCGTATCTGGGGTAATTTTTGTGGGATTTAAAGTCTAAATCTTTCACACAGTTCTATTAAGTCGCATTAAAAACAGTGACTTGCTGCATTAGTTTAAAGGGCATTAAATGAACTGTATATAGCTTGCACTCTCATTGGTTTAAAAAATAAAAAAATACACTCTCAATTGAACCTGTGTTGCCAGAGCCTTAACCTGAAGACACAGGACACATCCAAGTTTGTCTCATTCTCAGTACAGGAACAGGCCATGGCTCAGGTGAAAGCTCAAAACCTCCAAATTTCCCTCCCTGCACTAGCACTGATTCATGGTTGACTGTATGTGCTGAAGTTTAGGTCGAGACCATTCAGATCAGAGAGAGACATTTTAGGTTTAAATCAGCTGGACTGCAGCACTGAATCTGGCAACCCAAATGAGAGAGTCATGTGAGGCTCATTCTGCTTTCTGGTTTGTTCTCAAGACAATTATCCACCAAATTATAACTTAAAGACCTTGAACATCATGAGTAATATTTTTATATATTTTTATTTTTATGCTGATTTATTCTGAATTACACATTTTTATCAATAAAAGCCATATTTGATTTGAACATGTTTACCTCATATCTGGGGACACAGTAAGGTCATGTTTATGGAATTTAAAACAGAACAGCAGCTCCTTTATCATTCAAATAGGTTGAACGGATCATATCCTCCAAACAATACGTCTGGTTCTGTCAGAATGGACTTTATCAGGTTGACTACAGGTGGGACAATCTCTTGGACCACTTCAGGTGCAGGGGGCAGATCTGGCAGAGTGGGGAGCTCTATGGGCACCACTGGGAGGGGCAGTGGCAGTGGAGGCTCATCTGCTAAATATGTAATCACTTTTGGAAGCACCAAGATGGCCGCTAGTGCCACACCTGCTACACCGGCCACAAGTGCAGCAGGTTTCACATAGGACGGGCGTTTTGATGCTTGGTCTATGTATTTCTCAAGGACAGAGTTTTTAGCCTGTTCTCTGCTCTCCTCCAGGCTCACACTGCTGTCAGTGTGAATGCGTCTCTGCTCAGTCTGGATCTCCCTCTCCATTTCTTCCAACTCTTCATTGCTCAAGTACTTCTGGTTTTCACTGGTCATTTTCTCCAATGTGGCCAGGATCTCTTTCACCTATGGATGCCAAAGTGATTAGTTTAACTGGGAAATCTTAATTATTCAGATCACAATATAAATTATAATTCTGATTCTGATTCTGAAGCAAAATGAAGTGATTTCGATTCAGTTACGCACTCCACTGCAGAACACGCGGCTCCTCGTTGTCTGATGCTTACTTAACCTACCATTTCCACATAGCATTATTACATCAGTCCATAACATACAAGAAATACACAGTGGCGGAGAATTCCCATAGTAATTAACGGCGTCAACTGTAATGAACTAATTCTATGGGAGTTCAAGAGATTGATTGTGGATTATAGTTCAGCAATGAGATGTACATAATATCGAAGACTGAGCCTTTTACCAGATTTACAAAGGTCCAGATTGACAGGATTTCTGCAGCTAAATGGGCTCCAGTAAGAGTAACATCTGATTTATTATTTAAAGTTAAAGAGGCACTGTGTAACTTTTCAGGTGAAAGGTCCATCAAATACTTTTGGCCACGTAAATTTTATTGCTTTGTCTGGTATGTTTCACAATATGGTATAAAACCTTTCTATCTTACTTGAGACCGAACCAGACCAAGTTACAGGTCAGATCTGTGGAGAGGCGACTCCGCTCACAGTCAGAATGAGTGTTTTTCAAGGTGTTTTTGAGTTATAAAACCCCCTGTAATTGAATACATGTAAGTAAAGCCTGTTTAATGTCATAGTGTGGAGCTTTCCAGGCAGAGCAATGACGTATCCATAGAAACAAGAAGATCAGAGACTCCCAAAAAGTTACACAGTGCAGCTTTAATGTAATTAGAAGGACAAAACACTAAATACTGCACAGAATCTGGTATTTTCATATTGTCACATACAGATTTTGTCTCTAGAGTTACTCACACTGGGAAGAGGATCCACGAGAGTACTGTTACTTTAATAAAATATTGCTCAAGTAGGAGTAAAAGTACATCGCTTGAAAACTACTCAAGTAAATGTAATACTACCCCCCTCTGCACAGAACCGTGTCATCATTAGAAAGACATGAAAACCCGTCATACGCACTTTCATTCTCTGCAGCCGTAAGTCATACCTGAAACTCATTGCTCCGCTGTAGGTCTCCTTTTTGCCGCTCTTTGGTCCAGTACTTTTTGTCCACCACGTGACAGCGCCCCCCACAGGCCAGCACCAGCTCTTTCAGCCCTTCGCTCTGCTCCACAAACGCCGAGATGTCCGTGTTCTCCGGGAGCTGGTCTCCGTGAGTGAAAACTATAATGGTGAATTTGAACACCTGTTATGAGAGAATGAGAAAGGTCAAAGGTCATGCATGTAGAAGTAAAACTAATGGCCCATTTTCCGTCAGTTACAGTGGAAATAGAAGAGCAATTAAAGCCCCTGTACCTGATTTTTCCCCATGTATCTGAGAAAAATCCATCTTGCCCTGGTACACATATATTGTATAAGCAGCTCCCAAGGTCAAAACAAGTCTGCTCAGTATTTTACTGTCCGATAATCAGGAAGTGCATATTAGCATATTAATTGAGAAAAGTGTGTGTATATAAACTCATCGTGGAGGATAATTAGGATACTCTGAAATCATAAGGTAAGTGAGGAATAACCTTGGACCATTGCAAACTGTTTAAAATGAACTAGTTCTGTTTGTTTCCTTGTGTATTTACATTATTGAGACATCAGCACCTTTAAAGCTAACTGTGGTGGTGGAGGGTCCGCCACTTGGAACCTGGATGTAATTGCAGTAAGCAGTGTTCTGAAAGCCTGACCTTGGGTGGACCATCCCAGTTTTACTTTGGTGTCAGGAAAAAGCTGTTGTAAAACTGCAGATTTATACACTATTTACCAAATTATTTACCAAAAAGTCTGTGAGAGCTCGGGATGAGTTATACAGATTTACTAGTATCTCCTACTCCAAACTGTGGCTATTACACCCAAACTATGGGTCACGGGCCAAATGCAGCCCCCAGGCTTCCAGATGAATTGTCCCATTATACCTTAAACAGCAGCAGTCTACTTTCTACTCAGCGTTTAGGAAAATCTTCCTGTATAAAGCCAATATCAAATAGTTGTGTTCTATTGAGGCTCTAAAGGTCTAAAGGCCAAATAATGGCTCATTCTAACTTGTTACACACATTTTAATTATTTACTGTGTAGTATGTGGCCCTCAATCTGCCCTTGGTTCATCTGTGATTTGAAGAAACAGTTTGGACACCGCTGGGATAGATCATGAATACAAATATCAACATTTTCATTATCATATTCCAGGACG
>JACN01090954.1:0-20237 GCA_000787155.1 Scartelaos histophorus | reverse complement strand
GATATATCGTGCAGCCCTAGTTGATATCAATGCATTGCTTAGTTGGGTTTACTGTCCAGTGTCCATCATACTAAATTATTACATACAACATTTATGACCCTTAAATGACCATTATTCTAAACATATACTGCTGCATAAGCTTTTTAAAAATTTAAATTCCGTTTGTCCCACTTTTGGATTGCTAACCAAGCCCTGTTGAGTCCCACTTATCAATAATGAAAAGTTTTAAATACTTATGCGTTGACTTCTCGATTAGGTAGGTTGTAGTTTTGCTCTTGTTGTTGTTAGTACTTCCTATCATTTGCATATTGGGGTGTTATGATTGACAGCTCCCTCTGTGCTGTGGGCATGAGGGGGTTAGCTTCAGATTGACTTACACAACCAATGCATGCTTATTGTTTCAGTATTTTAATTTGCCCTTCGTGCTCTTTGATAATTGACATTTACCTCCCATGAGTTTGGTACTTCTATTTGAATGTCTGCTGTTTCAGAAGTTTTTTGCCGGTTAGAAAACCAAACTGAAGAGATGGGTCAGGAAAGATGACAGTGTTGCGTCTTTAAAGTACAGACATCTCAAATCACATAGTAAATTATAGTGACTGGCTGCGGCAGAGATTGTGTCTATAGAGCAGCTCCAGCAGAGTGCAGTTGGTTGCATAGAAATTTCCCTCCTACACTGACGGTGGCTGTGAAGGCTGGTGCTCCCACAGCTGTCTCTGAAGGAAGACTTTTTTTGGTGCACAACAAAAGGATGCACAGTATCAAAGAAATACACGGCCTCGAACTCCAGCTGGTTTTTGTCACATTAGGTTAAACTCATCACGAGCAAGCACTGCATAGGACATTAAGCGAGAAACACAAAACAACAACTTGTTTTCATGTTTTTATCGAATTTGAGCAGATCTTATTTAAGAAAGATGCTATTGTTTTTAAAAGTGGGGATGGTTTTCAGCACCACAATTTAGATTTATTTTTTGTTGATTTTCACAAAGGGTATGTAATGGATGTGGTTATTTTTAACGGTTATTATTGCCACAAAATAAACAAAAAATACAAATTCTATAGAATAATAATTGGAGAAAAAAATCATGAAAATCCCCCAAAATACTAGCATTCAAATGTTTTCGTCAATTTCACCCAACCCGACATTTGAGCGCACTGCATGAAGTGTCATTATAACACAAACTTTGTGTATTACAGCATACATCAAAAACTATAAGACTACAGTATAACAAAGTTTGATGTTAACAGACTTGTTATGCAAAATCAGCCATGTTTTGTTTCCCCTTCTCTCTCTAGTTGTATTTGGAGTGATTCGTGCATGTGTAATACACCATATTGCTGATCAACTATAACTATATTCTAACTATATAGCAGACTCGAGCACAATATGTGTTCTTTAATATAATTTGGTACTGAAGTCAGTATCAGGTATCGCGTTTGAAATGTTAGTATTATGACAACATTAGAAAGGTCATTGAAATGATTGTCTGTGAGGTGGGGATGAGAAGCTCCTCCAGATATTTTAGATCCAAAGCTATCGATCCTGTCTCCGTCCGGGTCGATGGATAAGACAGACTGAGCCCCTGCTGCCAGCACATATCTCTGTACCTCATATCAGTGCATCTCGTCTGCAGCCTCTCCTCTGACTCATGTCCCAAGAGCAGCTTTTGCAGGATCTCTGTTCCAGTGACACAGCACAGCGTTCGCCTTAAGGAAACATATGCCAGATCAGAGGATAAATAAATATAAATAAAAACTCTTAAAAAAAACATGTAAGATACAATATGCCACTTGCCACCCACCAGAGCAGAGACCTAGAGCATCTGTGTCTTGGTTTTTAAGTTATAGCTCAAGTTGACTCTTAACTGGATATTGTACTCTTTATAGCATGGTCCCAAGAAGTTTCAAGTTGGGTTTTCTATTTTCTGTCAGATAACCTCAAACCTATATATCAATACACATACTAGGCAGATAACATGCATGATATGACCAGTATTGGGAAGTAACTGAATACAACAAATGGTGAAACAAATGTAAAACTGTTTTTAATTTCATGTTATGTCTTTACAGTATAATTTAAATGCAACCCTGCGTGAAAGCATTGAAAGTATTCAGAATGCACATTTTCCGTACTCTGTAACTAAATACGTTTTGAAAGTATTCTTCCCATCACTGGATAATCATAATCTTAAACAAAACTATCAAACATTAACAAATATTCTTCTTTTTGCAACTTTCTTTTCTACTTAGACTTACGCATTGACCTATGAGTGTGAAGATGTCTAGCTCTATCTCTTTAAGTGGTGAGCAGCCTTTAAAAGCCAGATGTACTTTTGAATCGGCTTTTTACACATTGATTACATCACAGCTCCCGCATTATAACACTACATTATAGCAACAACCTCTTTAAAAGTGCTAAAAGGTGTTCTCTTTTTAACTCATCCTGTGGGCCTGTGTGAATAATGGTACAGTATGGTATAAATCATATATTATAAAGCCTTAAATAGCGTTGCCTGTTTATAGACTGGCACACCGCACTTACTTTGCCTTGCTTGTGCAGTCTGGCATCAAATATTCATCCTGTTTATGCTAGTGCATATAGGCATTGCTTTTGCATGATCAATGGCAGGTAAAGAACCATCTTAAATGAAGCACGCTGTTATGTTGAGAGGTGGGGATTGATGTAGACAAAACACAGTTGGTTGTGAATGTGCAAGTTCGGTAAGCAGATGCTGCGCCTACCATGAGATGCTGGCATATATCCAGATACGTCATAAGACGCAGGAGAACAGGTGGACATTTTAGCAACCCCTTTGTGCATTGTTGCTTTCATCTCTCTCAAATATATTGTCACGGATCAACAAACTACCTCAGGCTTAATCTCTTTCACTTTATTATCTCTTATTAGGGTCAATGGGTGTTATGCGCGCAGCAGGGAGCTTTTTCTGACACAAGTGGTAGACGTGATGATGACATTTGTTTTGAATAGAAATGGGATGTTTAACCACAAATTAGTGACAAAGTTGTGAGATTTAATGTAGATGTAGATTTTTTACCAGGAGATATTATTGCTTTTGACTGAAGCGCCTCCCTGTATGGCATTGGTCTGGTCTGGTCTGATCTTGCATTTATACATTTTCAAAATATATTGAAAACCATGTGTTCTTGAGTGGAGTTGCCTCTCCGCAGACAAACCAACAGAAAAAGTAGCCTATGCATTTCGAAGCATCATGCATGCTGTCTTTTGCAACTAGATATTTTGATGTTGAGCCTGATAAATGCACAACTTTATATATTATAAATTTGCTTTTTTATGCAACTAATGAAGAAAAATGTCATTATATATTCCTTTCATTAGTGCAAGGCATACAGTTTGTGTTAGTTTAGTTAGTTAGTTCCAATCTACTATTATTTGTAGATAAATACGCTTTGCAGTTTTCAGTTGTAATGAAGATAAATGGCAAGTATTTCTCAAAATGCATTAATTAGGAGTTAAGCCAGGCATATCTTCTACATTCACTACCTATTTTTTTTCGACCTTATTTCTGTGAGCGGTTGTCCTCTAACTGTGTTTTTCCCATCCTTACCAGTAGATGACAGTAGTGGTCCTCAAAATGTGGGTGTTCCTCAATACAAGAACATCACATCATTGTAATCAAGCCGTTTTCTGGGTTCATTTTACATGCAATATTAATGTTTGGTCACATGATACACTGCAGGCAATTTTAGTGAATCTTATCAGGTGTATGGGGGGCTATTTTGTGTGGGTTGCATTATAATGATTAATAGGGTATGGGGGAAGTACAGCGCACAATTGCAGATGCAACATATATTATATACTGGAGGCTAGAATGTGATGATGTCATACTCCTAAATGAGTGTTAAGAGAGAATTTTCCCTATTGTTTAGATTACATTGCATTTTCATTTTGAATAATGCTAAAATTAAGTTTAATACTAAAATTAACACAGTGGTTGAATCTGCTCATTTGTTTTAATGACTTAACGGCTGAACTGGCAAGATTACAACATACATGTGGCCACCGGCTCGTCAAATCCTGATCCCTAAGCAAGGCCTAAGCTATGCAGGGCCAGGCCATGCATCCGAATAGATTTTTTTAAGTAATATTTGTCACAAAAATTCATTAGTTACATTCACTGTTATGATGATTTAAACATTTTTATAAATTGTATTTCTTACAATTGTGTTCTTGTGAAGGTGCAGTTGACTATATTAATAGAAGTAATTTTTGATAAATTGCTGTATATCATCCTATGTTTTAGTGACTGGATATATCACAATATATCATGCATATCATGGTATGTATTTTATCTTCAGACTCGTGTCAATGCACACCCCTAGTAATGATGATGGTTTTCAGAAGGGCAGCTGTGGGTGCCATAGTAGCTTCCCACCACTAGTGGTGTGGAGTGAATGAATGATGATCTGTAAAGCGTCTTTGTGACGTATGTCTGTGAAAAAGCTCTATACAAATAAAATGTACTTACTTACAATAGAAACCTACATGTTAAGAAAAGCAATTTCACCTTGTGTATCGTCTTAAGCCCATGAACTGTACAAACAGAGATTGAACAGAGATTGATTGATCAAAAGGAGAGCCACAAATTGCAAACAAATTAAGTACTTCTCTGTATAGCATATAATGCAATAATTCCAGTGTTTTTATTTTTTTATTCTAGAAATGGAAGCGGAAACAATGCAAAGTAGCCCTAGACTTTTCTCTCCTCCCGTCGCCATGACGACCATTGCTCCACCTGAAATCGGAGGTAAGTCCCAGGAGGGGTCAGCGGGAGGCAGGACAACACACGGCACTGTCCTGATTTTACAGAGCGCCCGGTTCAACAGCCGCCTGCTCCATGTGCACACGGCTCCTCAAGTCACCCACTGTAGAGCCACGCATGGTTCAGTCTGGAGGGGATGCCAGTTTTAGCTGGAAACCACTAAATGAAAAATTCAATATACCTACCTGCTAGGAATTGTAATTGGGGCAATGTTTATTTATTAAGAACCTGTGGTGCTTGCTTTCTGTTGGGCTGTCTCCTGGATGCCCCTCCTCATATGTATTCTCTTTGATATGGTTGAACTCAACTTGCCCCAGCCCATGTGAACATGTACACACTTAATGTGCTGCTGGTGTGCGGTGTGCAAAATGTGCAAGGCAAAAATGTCATTGAATTTCTTACTTACTCACGGGGAAATTTTCAGTTGAATTAAAACAGAAACTCATAAAGTCATGTTTGAATCGCAGGAAACGGTCTGAAAAAGCCCTTGCCAGAAAAGCTTTTTTTTCATTTGGATTTGTTTGCTAGTGCCGATGGCCACAAAGGAAGCCTATTCTCAAAATGCTTTTTTGTTTTGTTCGAGTGAAAAAGCAAACCTCACTGCACACAGCAGAGACAGAGGAACCAGCCCCATGAGCCATGGGAAATGTAGCATTTAAGTAATGTTTTTAATTAAATATTTATTAATGCTATTAATAAAAAGGTATTGTAAACATTGTCTATGAAAGCAGATGGCACAACCTATCCAAAAGCCAAATTCACATAAAAGTAATAGCAGTGTAATTCTTATTAATAGTACTGTGCATGCAAAATGTGCTCTAATAATTTAAAACATAATTTATCTGTTCAGCACTGGTCCTATCTTGTAATGGTAAAGATAAATCTGTGACCACATGGTTTCCAATTTTGGAGTAAATTTGTATTTCTCTGTTAACTATTGTCTCAAGATGGAAATCACTTCAAATTAAGATGTGAAATTAGTATCCCAGCTTGTAACTCAAAATGTACAGAATCCCTTAAAAACCCCTTTGGGATCTACATCAGAATTTATATTAGCACATTGTGCTGTCTTGTTTTTATTGCTAACCTCTTCATTAAAAATAGTTAACAGAGCAGTCACAGTGAGTGGGCCTTTGGCCAATAAAATGCTGGTGCCAACTGGAGCACGTCCCTCATACTTACTTAAGTTGTGGTTTTGATGGAGCTTTTAAAAGAGCTTCCCTCATATCTGCTCCCAGAGACAGACTGTTCCTGGGAATGATTGACAAGTGGGTCCCGCTGGCATGCACCACGTCTCCTCATGTTGGACTGAGGCTGGGACTTGGAAGCAGAGCTCTGTCTGTGTCCAAAATGATGATCCTGGACAGAGCAGACAGAGGGAATTAACAAGATAAGTGCATTAGATATTCATGTCTGAGATTTCAAAAATCATGGGCTCCTACAGTGTACAAGGAAAGGATCTGAATATTAAAATCACTTTATCCATTGAAATATTGCTTTAATTGTCCAAGAGGCTGTTTATGCTGGCACTGGTTTTGTGTCTGAATGATGACCGAGGATACTCCAATCACAAGGTAGCAATTGGAAGCAATTGGAGAAATAGTCTGTTTAATTTTACATTTGATTTTGTGGCTGTTTTTAAGATGAGGTTTTTATTTAGTATGGTATTACTTTGCCTGGAATATTCTACAGTTTGGCAATACTCCACATTTCTTACATGCGTTTTTATTACTAGAAAAATACCTTGAAAAATCTTCACTCTTTCTATAAGCTGGGTCGCCTCTCCACAGTAAATTGACCATGTTGCGAATGGCACTGAGGAACATTCCATAAATTTGCATTCACAACTTGCATATTTCCAACAATTTTTACCTCTGAAACAATTGCAAGACCCATTGCTTTGGCACCATAGACTGTATAATTAGTGGACTAAGCGAGTGACGTCACCCATAGTGTTTAGCGTCGCTCAAATGAGGCTCACGATGCTTCACGGTTACAGGAGCGAACCTGGAGCCAGGCTCTATGTTATGAATATGATTTTTTTGACTAAACTATATTTTGAAAACTATTACATATGTCCATTCATATATACGGTCTATGTTTGGCACAGATGTATTGATGATTGAATTGCATGATTATTGTGTTTTATCCAATACAATTGATCATTCATTTAGTAGTGCACTGTAATCTAAGTAATCTAGTAACGCTTTTGGTGAAATTTCATGGTCTTTATTGTGTTGTATTCTTGTAAGAGAATCACATTTAATCTTTATTATCTACACATCATAAAATAATGTAATATCATGTAACTGCTGTACATTTGTACTCCGGAGCTGGCCCTTCACGCTTTAGAAACCTCCTCGTTTTAGCCATAGCAATTAATTCCCAGCCTGTACCTGTAGTATCGTTATGAAGCAAAATTTTAATTACTCGTTTCAGGGCAGTTATGGTTTGAGCCCCGGTGCACTAAAGATAACTCACAGCAGCTATAGCGGTGATTTTTGTGACAATCAGGCCATAATTATGTGGAGGGATGCAGCCAACTGCAACAGGGCACAATGTCATTAACTCACAGCCCACCTTAGAGTTCATAGGGCTAGAGGGCTGTCATTATTTTCTATTATTGTGAGAAAAACACAAATCCAAATGAACGCAGATAAAAAACCTAACTAAGCCTGATGCCATAGGCGTAGCCAGCTGTTTGACATTCAGCTGTTAGACCTGGCCGTATTAGAAGGAGTGGGGTCACATGGATGATATTGCTTGAAGACAAACGTGGATTTTCATTATGTCTGCGCTGACATCACTAATAAATCCCCTGATTCTCACTAATGGTCGCTAAGGAAAAGGATATGGGCAGCTCGTCTTTTTGTTTGTTGAGATAACTTTTCCACAACAGGACACTGGATGTTGTTAACCATTTCACAATGCATTTTACCAATACCAAGGTACAATTTTAGAGAATATCTTCTCTCCCACTGTGGACATTTGTGAATTAATATAAGAAATTTATGTTTTATGTTTATTTATTTATTTATGTTTCCAAAAATGTATGTTCTTCACTCTTCACACAGTGCCTATGTTATAGTATTTTCTGCTTCTGGTATTTGGAAATTTGGAAATGTAGACCAATTGTACTAATGGTACAGTTACTCAAACATGTGTGAATGAAACCAAACACAACACCAGGTATGTTTTGTTTTGAGGAGGTCACACCGTTGTAACATGGCTTAGAGTCAATTTAATTTAATATAAGACCTTAATCAAAAAAGATTATTATTAATCATATGACCATGAAGTAACAGAATGACGTGCCTTGTTTCTATGATAAATGTATATGTAATTGCACTTATTTACACATAGTTACACTCATTATCACCGTATTACCGCACTCTCACTGTCGTTTAGAAAGCCCTTTAAATATCAGTATGTGTCACAGCACCAATAATATTTTTTGCTGTATTCTTATTGGCCACCCAGCCTATTTTCACTTAACATAATGTCCCATGCAGTTTGAGGAAAGTCAGAAGTTATTATGCTCTTTAAACACTTTTCTGTCTTGAGATCGTGTGTTGCTTCTTTGAGAGGGGGCCATGTTTTCCAGTATTCATGACAGATGTTTTTGGAATTTGCCCTAAATATTTCATGGTCTGATGCTCTGACACAGAGTCTGTCGGCAGTGGATACTAACTTTACTCTCCCCGTGTTCACCACAGCCTTATACTTCTGCTCTCCTTGAAATGTCAATGAGAAGCGATCTGAGATTTCGTTGATGTATCCTGAAAAGAGAGAAATCGAAACAGGGAGAGGCAGACTGATTGTCTTACCAATAAGTGCTGATACATATTTTGACCTAATGTTTTCAGCCGTCAAGGACAGCCCCAGTGCTAAGGTCTGTAAGGATAGATACATGCCAAGATTTCTTCTTATCCATCTTTTTAAATTGAAATTTCCTCAATAGTATAATAAAGCTGTTGTGTTTTATTGTAAAAGCAGCATGTTTTTACAAACTCACACTACCCAATATTTACATCCAATGATAAATTACTTTATTTTAGGCATCCACCGATCCGATGATAACATCAGATATCGGATTCTCCAAAATTTGCTGAATTGGATATTGCTTCCAAATATTTTCAGCTGATATCCTGTTTATGGAGCATGAGATTGACAGGTGGGTTGGTGCGGCTTTGGCAGTGATGCGGTTGTTGTATCAGACCGTTGTGGTGAAGAGGGAGCTGAGCCGAAAGGCGAAGCTCTCAATTTACCGGTCAATTTACGTTCCTACTCTCACCTATGGTCATGAGCTCTGGGTAATGGCCGAAAGGACGAGATTGCGGACACAAGTGGTCAAAATGAGTTTCCTCTGCAGGGTCCTGGGCGCTCCCTTAGAGACAGGGTGAGGAGCTCAGTCACACGGGAGGAGCTCGGAGTAGAGCCACTGCTCCTTCACGTCGAGAGGAGCAGCTGAGGAGGCTCGGGCATCTGGTCCGGGTGCCTCCTGGGCGCCTCCCTCGGGAGGTGTACTGGGCATGTCCCACCAGGAGGAGGCCCTGGGGAAGACCCAGGACACGCTGAAGACATATAAACTATCCACCCATATACATGTTACATATAAACGAATATAATGTAATGTAAAATTATTTGCTGGTTATAATTGAGAAGTCCCATAATGTTTGAACTTTTTTCACACAATTACTTGAAGGATTAAAAATGGCTACATAGGACATTTGGTTCAGTTTTGTCATATTTTATTTTGTTTCAGTTGCTGTGCTGGTTTTGGTTGATATTATTTATCAACACTTAGAGCTACATTATCGAAATCAGAATTGAATCTGAAAAGCTGGGTCGATGTATCTCTACATTCTATGTTGTAAAACTGGAAATAAAATTGTTATTAGAGCAAAGATTGATTGGACTTAAGTGATCAACCCCAATTTCACTTCTGCGTATGAAAAAAGCTGTTCATTTGGCCATTTGGAAAAATATTGATCTTCTAAACTCGCAAATCCATCAGCTCCTAAATCACCTAATGCACCATTATGCTCCATTGTTTTTGCAGTGCATTTCTGCTGTGAACCTTTCAGTCTTTTCTCACCGCTGCTGCGTGTCCTTGTACTGTGCAGGTTTTCTGTACATAAGCTTGACTTACTGCATCACTCTTTGACTTTTTGTTCTAATGTTTTTGTTTGACTTTGACATTTTTGTATTTGAAGTTGATCTTTTTGTTTTTCCTTTTAACTTTTATTTTGATGACACTCTTTATTTTAACTATGGCCATTTAAGGTGAACCAGTCGAAAGAACAGTTCTGTGTACTCTGTCTCTATAGCTGTGCCGAAATTATGTTTCACTATTTAAAGCAAAAGTGTACTTGAGGAAAAGAGTGTATGCTATTTGAAATGTTGGGGTTTGTAAATTACTAAAACATGTTAAGTGCTGCTTAAAATATCCTAATTAACAAAGTAATAACTTTTCACACAGTGTAGACTAATTAATGTGTTAAACATTATCTTGATGACACTTATTTTTTATGGCTCTATAACCCAGACCAACACTGATTAAATTGGTTGCGGCTGTTCTTACTTTATGACTTTACTCCACACTGAGTGATTGTTGACAACCTTCTAATAATTTTTTGGCTCAGTGGAATGCTAAATACTACCATTATGCATATCCTTATACTTGGTAACAAGCTCTTGATAACTTGTAGGCCTGTCATGATAAATGATTTTATTTTGAAGGATCATCTTTTTTACATATTACATTAAAAATAACCCACTTTTCATCACATTTTTACTGCACATTTTGGATTACTTTTTACTGTGAAACACTTTGTGACTATATGTCTGTGAAAAGAAGTAGATAAATGAAGTTTACTTTCTTACTTACACTCACAAATAAAATATACACAAGAAAATATATTGTTCCAGTTACAGTTCACTGAACGATAGGTTGATTCAGTTTAACGTACAAGGCCAATTTACAGACTTTGCTTCTGAGGAAACAACATTCACTTGGGGTTTTGAGAACAACCTTTCTTTTTTCACATATTCACAACAGAATGTAACAGCCACTCACTCCTCAGCCCTGCTTTAGTTTCTCTGCTCCTGTTTCTCCCTCAGTGTCCTGGTCAGACATGGATCAGAGAGCAGGTGCCCACCCTGTGCCCGCCCTGTGCCCGCCTCACCTGCTCCTCTGCACCACTGGCGTGTATCATAACTAGAGTGTGAGGCCTTCTATTGCCAACGCTTTGGGAGATTTCTCATTTATACACCTCTTCCACCTCTTCTCTTTACTCCACTTCATAAAGCAAAGGAGCTCAGAAGTCAAAAAAACGCAGACCATGAGAGAACCAGATTAATACTAGAAATACTTTGTCATTTACTGACAAAATTATAGACAGTTATCAAGAAATAAATTGCAAATTACAGAATGGAGCCAAAAGTTAAGTGGGACACAATGTGCTTTCAATGGAGGAATTCAGTCCCAGTCCCAGTCCTGGTCCCAGAATATCCCAAAATTGAAAACATTAAGATTGTTTGCACATGACATGCAATTCTCACAAATGATAGGCTTCTCTTTGTGAAGATCAAATATACACATTTCAGGCTGACAAACACTATTATTCCATCATCTGTAATAAAGAGGCAAACTAACACTTTTCTTCACTTTGAATTCAAAAATTGTGGTTATTTATTTATTTATTTTTTAGATTTGTATTATTGCCTATTTTATTTTGCTCCCATTGTCCCATGAAATAGCATTTTAAAGGGTCTATCCATGGATTTTGGATTGATACAAACTCAGCACTGTGTCCTCAGAACACCACCTATACACAGGAATTTGAAAGGAACCTAATAGCATTTTCTTTTAGAGCCTTGAGTCATGTTGGTAGTAATAGGCCTATACACAGGTGTGGAGAGGTCACTTCAATTTGTACAGTACGCTGTCAGATCATAAGGTTCACAGCATATTTGACCTGCCAACAGAACATGCTCTTATATTGTTATTGTTTTGTTCAGTTAATGGGGCATCTGTTTCCTAATGGGAAAAGTAAATGGACCATTTGAATGCTGACCCGTGTTGGACCTGAGCCTGGAACTGACAAGACGATTCAGCTCAGAGGAAAAGTCTAAACTGTACACAGATATACACAGATAAGGATTGGTTAAGTCTGTGCCAAAGAGCCAATCAGAAACTTTTGTTTGAAATACAAAAGCACAAATCCTGCTGTTAATTTCTAGCGGTGCAATTATCTGATAAATCTACAAATACAAACTCTTCTTTGGTCTACTTGAGGAATTTAGAAGAAGAGAATGCAGCATTAACCCCTAACCAATAATGGAGCCATGAACAACTGAGTCAGACTGATAATATATATAAAAAAAAAATAAAATAAAATGGAATAAACAAGCAAATCCTTTTCTTGTAGTAGTTTGATTTTACCATCAAAGCATATCTATCAAATAATATACTTCTTATCAATTATTGTGATATGTGGCTGAAGTAAATAGCCTATAGGCGATTCATATTGAAACCAAACCATAATTATCCCCCAAAATGTTTAGAGCTGCAAAAAATAAATGGCCAGAATGCTGCACGTAAGTAATTTGTTTGTCTGTAATGAGTCATCGAAATTATTAATTCAACCTTCTTCAGCTCCAGTCTTCTTTTATTGCAGGGAAATACTATTTAATACAATTGATCCTGACAGGCTTAGATGCCCTTTAAGGTGTAAATGATAAAAACAAGCCTCTGTAATTTTTTTTTTTCTCCAGTTGTCTTGAATTTTGAACATTCTGATGAGAATTTTAAAGGGTGTATCCGTGGATTTCGGGTTGATACAAATCTAGCATTGTTGCCATAGAACTCAACAATTCAAATGTTAAGATCCTCAGCATTCCACCTATATGCAGGAATCTGAAAGTCACATAACTGCAGTTTGAAGAAGAGACATTACAAAGAGCCTATAGGAGCTCATATTTTCTGCGCAACATGAAAGATTTGAATATGTTTTGTTGAAGGTTGTTTGAATTGACAGCCTGCATTTGTAAAATAGAATTCAGTTTTAAATTGTGTGAAGTGCAGTGGAGAATCTGGACCCCAACTGCTTCCATGTGAATGCAGGTTATTTTCCACCTCATTAGGCATATTGATAACAGTAAACAAATGGTAGGTTTTTAGAGACTGCCAGATTGTATCCCGCTAAGCTTCAGAACTTGTCTTCACTTTTTTTTTTTAATTTAGAGAATGGTCAGCACAGTTGCCTCAGTATTGCATGTTCCTCCAATATCCAGCATCCCAAACTATATCCTAGCATCTGTCTGAACTCAACAGCTTGTCTATAATGTGAAGTTCAAATTACTGCTTAAGTGTTTTTGAGAATTTACTGGACAGTGCAGTTGGTAGTATATGGTCCCCTGGGGAGCTTTCATTTGCAGACATTAGTGTCCAATGTTTGCCTTCTAAATTGTACCACTTCCTGTCTCCTCTGAGGAAAGGTGTTGGGTCAGCTCCTAATTTAGTGCAATAAATTTAGCCCCCTCTGGCTGCTGCACGGGGGGAAACTCTGTCACACCAAGATTGATTTTATCTCTTCAGGCCTGGAGTGTGTGTGTGTGTGAGAGTGTGTGAGTGGCTGGAAAACAAAAGTGGAAAGTGTACAGCCTCTGTGCCTCCTTCGGGATTGGAAAGGGCTCGTACCATCTGCTGAAAACAGTCAATACTTCCCAAAGCATCATGTTGGGTCTCCCTATATTCTTCCCGATTGACTCCAAAGGTCACAGGCGGCATCAGAAATAAGCAGCCAATCAACATGCATGCCTCCGCTGAATGCCGATATCTCATCAGCGCCGTTAGATGGGCATCACGCTGACATTATGGGCTCTATCCGCTTGAGTAACCTGGGAAAACAAAAGGTTAAGGATGAGAACGAAACCTAGTGGGTGTGGGCTACGTCTGAACGCAGGTGAATAAATGGCGGTTTTCATTGTGTTCACTCTATATCTTTTAAATTTACCCCTTAAAAATGTAATCTTAAACATATGTTGCTTTCTTGTCTCTATGGACATAACTTTGCTTAAAATACCATTAAAACAACTATATAACACCATAAAAACAACTGACGCTACCAGGCCAAGTTACCGGTCTGGAGTCCCACTCTCTCAGTAAGGCACGTGGTCTAATAGTATGTGCTTTCCCAAATGGGAAAAGATGTATCAAATTTTATATATATTTATATATCTGTGTGTGTGTGTGTGTTTGTGCATGTGTGTATAAATAAAATATGTAATGTATATGTAATGTATATGCTGTAATGTCCCTTTATTATGCCATTAAAGATGTTGTTAGCAATGATCCAAGTGGGAACATAAGAAGTCATCAGTCTCCTCCTCGTGTAATAAATGTACACTCAGCAGGCGCTGCAGGTCTCAAAGTCACCACATGTTCAGTCCCAAGAGGCTTGTGGAGCACCACTGTGAAGACAGAAGTCAAAACTGAGTTTGTAAACTGTTTTGGTGCATTATATAGAGATGAATAAATGATGAAGTTATGAGTTATGCTGCAGCATTGACCGCACACCAACAAACCCCCATAGGTTGTTGTTCACTATATCTGCACTGAACTTCCCCACCTTTATGTGTGAAAGATACTATTTCTACTGAATTCTTTAGCATTGACTAATACCAGAATGATTATAATTATTGATCTATCCAGCCCACATTCAGATGTAGTGGGTTGGAATGCAGTTTAGAGACCTTCAATGAATAGACTGGGTCTTTCCCACAGAATTGACATTAAAATGCAACTATAAATAATAAAAAGGCCTTTTAAAGTAAGTCTGGGACAGGACAGTCAGGATGATCAAAGGAAGGATTTGTGTACACTCATGCAAGCATCAAATATCTTGTTTGTACATAAAATATTTGAAAGTAATATGAATGAATTCACAGAATAACGCTTATTAATGTTAAGATGTTTCAGAAAATGTGACAGTCATCAAGTGATCAAGTATGAAGCTTAAATGCAAAGAATTGCAAAAAGTGATGTAATATATTATTCTTAAAATGGCATATACTCAGATTACTATAAGCCATTACTATACAATAATGATGAAAAAAACAAAGAGAAAAATACACAGTGGTACAGATTCTGAGATATTGATTTATCAGTGATCAAGATAAGAATACATGCTCATGCTTAAAAGCAAAACAGTATATTGTATAAACATAAAATATGCATTGCAACAATTTTGGATATTGTCAATCAGGAAGAAACCCAAAAGCAAAAAGAAGTGTAGAATCAATTTCACTTGACACACTGCATGGATAATGGCGGGAGTCTGAGATTTGTCCAACCGAGCGTGAAGGGTGCAAGTATTAATAAAGCTCCAGACACAGGAGTACAAATAAATAAATAAATAAATAAATACAAATATCTAAACAAAGCAGGGCAAGACACAAGCGAATTCAGACTATGATTTATAAGAGCGAGTGCTTCTTAATGGCATGGGGTAAACAAGAGTGTCCCTATAGCCGACTCTGCATTTCATTGCTGCGTGATGAAGCTGTCATAGGCATAGCTCTCTGGTAATATCATCCCCAGGAGAATGCTTAGTTTTAATTTAGGTGTCACTGTAGAATGATTGACTTACCTTGTTTGTGTGAGTGGATTTGTGTGTGCATTTGCAGGTGCCAGTGTACTTCATCACTTTTGGACAGGAATGGTTGAATATCTAAACTTAAAATCATTTTATTATCCCACCTGCGTCAAAATGTGTCCCTCGCTGCATTGTTTTGTGTCGGGTCCCGCGGGTACAGGGCTCTAGTTTCTGACTCCACCTTTCCCACTAACAATACATTGGAAAATTGTGACTCCTCCCTTTGTAGCTGCTGTGAGCTTTGTCATTTGGTCTTAAAATGTTTCTGTTAACCCGCTCCACATGATCCTGGGGTTTTTATTTAGCTGTTTTGTGGCCATACTGACTTGACAACGCCTGATCCCATCAGATCTCAGAAACTAAGAAAGGCCAGCCCTGGTTAGTACTTGGATGGGAAACCACTGGGAAAATCAGCTGCTGCAATGGGGCGCAGTGTTGATGTGTCTTTTGGCAAGGCACTTCACCCACATTGCCTAGTATGAAAGTAGTGTGTGTTGGTGGTGGTCGGAGGGCCCAGTGGTGCTGATTGGCAGCCACGCAGCTGTGGCTATAATAGTACCTCACCACCAGCAGGTATGGAGTGAATGAATAATGATCTGTAAAGCATCTTTATGACATATGTCTGTGAAAAGCACTAAATAAAATAACTTACTGTTGTACATAAATAAATTCCTATTTCAAATATGTTCCTGTCTCCGTATGTCATGCACAACATGTCCTTAAATAGATATGTTCTGTAGTTCATGGACCTATTTGCGTCTTTTTATCAATTCTCCTAGATGCTTTTAAAATGTGAAGTGCAATGCACATAAAACAATTAGATTAGATTTTTTTTTCTAAATTGTTAAACCTTAATGGGAAGTTTTTTTTCTAAAAGATTGATCAATGCATTATTCATTTTGTATTCCTTGGTTTGTGTTTTTACTGCTGTTAGTTCCTTTTCTTTATCTTTCTCACTGTAATTTATTCTGGTACATGCCCCCTCTGCCTTATAACTGTCAGTTGTTTGGCTTTGAGACATACACTTTAAGCTTCAAATGGCTTACACTGTTTTTGAAGCATTTTTCACACTTTGGAACTTTCTAACTGTTAAGATCATTTTATATTATTATCATACAAGACATTTTTGTTCAAATGTACATGTTCTTCTGCTCTATTAGATATTACTGAAGTTTGACCTGGACTGGAATGGTTTTGTAATTAGACAAGCACTTCTGTGTTATTGCATGAACCCCTGTGAACCTGAGCTGATCAAACACAGCACAGTACACTGGAGTAGGTGTAATAGGCTGGATCTGCAGTCTATGAGGAAACTTCTCATAAGACATGACAAAACCCTGTGTTGAGTGTAAAGGTGGCCTATCTTGAGTTTTTTAATTATAACAACAACAACAATTGACTTTGCAGCATTTTTTTTGTAAATATCCATGCAGTGTTTTAGAATAAAATCTGCAGAGATCAGACTATCCCATCTCTCATGGGTCTTTTTATATTTAATGTGCATGTTTGTCAAAAAATGTAAATGCTTGCAAAACTGTTAAGTTGCTTTATTTCCTTTATGTCAACTTAAATGGAAACTGGGATTTTTTTTTTTTTTTGCTTGAATCCCTGTTCCATCTCTACACAGTCTGGAAAATGGGTTGTCTGTCACAGTTTAAAAACAAATCTCAAATTACCTCTTATATTTATGTTAGTAATCAGTGGTAATTATGAAAGGTGCTTCATTTCCCTTCATCTTAGACTGTAGTCTTCATATAAGCACCTCTTTTCATTAGCCTATATGGTACTGTAAAGTGCAGTTTAAATATTAGAGGTCATGCTGTGATCTGAGGTCTATTGAAACATATTAATGCTTTATTCTGCTAGTGTCCTTCTGTATACAGCAAAAGGAGACAGCTTTTCTCTGCAAACCTTTTAATGTTGTTATTAAGACTGCCCTATAAGGCGTAAATATTGACTAGGAGCGTGGACTCCTTCACAGCCCAGTGCACTCTGGTGTCCCCGCCTCACCACTGCCATCAAATCAATCAACCTTTCTAATTAACTGCACCAAACAAGGCACCAAAAACACCCCCTTAGCACGTCTTTGCCCTAGCAGGATGTGCTGCTATTTTCTCCTCACATCCAAACCTTTCAAATTTGATCAAATGATAAATGTTTTTGACTTCTTGTTTCATTTGACCACTTTCATTGTTAATGTTTTGGCAAGCCTAATATAAACTTGAAAGATATTATAATGATGATGTTTTGACAGGTAATATTTAAAATAATGAGTGATTTGTGTTTTATTGGTATAATTTGGTGTCATTTGATAAAGTGTCTTATATACAGTTGCACAAAGACAGTGGGTCACTCTATCCCTGAACATACAGTAGATACTGTGTGTTTTTCCTTTACATTGTACTTTATTTCAAAGCTGTGATAAAAGCTGTGCAGCTGCAGAGCCCAGCAGACCAGTTTCTTTGTCCTTTTCTTGTTATTTTCTCAAATGTTCACTTTTGCTGCTTATTTGAGAGCGCAGTTCCTCTAAGCACCACCCCGGGGCACTTGGAGTGGCGCCAGATGTGGTCCTTAAGCGTCTTAGACCACTGCATCTTGTGTGTTTTTCTGCTTTCATTTGCAATCAGCCAGTATTTGAAACTAAAATTAGCTCTGCGTCCACTGCTTTCTCCTCCTCTGTTGTTTGTAGCCATAATCGAGAATGCAAACCGCAATCAGATCGGCTGAATAAAGATGAGAGGCTGGAAAATGGAGGATATGAGTGTCATTTCAAAAGGCTTGGCACATGAAAAGTGAAGCGGAGAACAAGAATGTGGTTTGATCATTGTGTGAAGCGCTAATGGTCTGTTTTGGCAGACCGTTTGGCTAGCTGCAATTATTAAGAACTTAATATAGTGGGACATACTGAAACTGTTGTCTGAAAATTATTAATCATAAATGATGACTTTCCTAAAATACTACAAATATTAAAAACAGTGAAGATTTATACCAGAGAATCAAGTCTGCTACTGTAACCAGTGACTGTTATGAGCCTGTTATGTAACCATCTGCTAATCCAATTAACAATGAAACGAGGGGTGTCCAAACTTTGTTCTTGGAGAGAAGATTTCAAAGTGCCTCAAGACATCATTCAGCCATTAAGTCAAGAAGGGAAAGGAAAATAAACCTTATGATGATTTTGCTGGTGTGAACCTAGCGTTGTAAGACAGTAGGGGCGGGCAATATGCCACACAGTTTATATCCGTTTTCTTAGAGCCTAGATCACAATTTAGATTTAATCTTGATTCATGTTTGTTAAGTGGCTTTACACTTTACCTCTTCTGCTTCTTCCTAGAGTTTTATGTACACTAGTGTTTTATATTCCCTTCAACTAAGAGTGAGTGAAAGCTGTCTGCTGCTTTTTGTAGTTCATAATTCACCTGGTTAAATCACTTGTCACTCACTCTGAGCACGACAGAGGATGACCAGTGGGAGAGAAGGTGTTGTTTTTTTTTAATGAATTTCAATAATGGACTTTGCCTAGAAAATGCAGAATGATATCTCTCTGTATTTTTATAGAAATTGATATGAGTCACAAAGTCAAATGTATTTGACCTCAGTTTAGTGCCACTTACAGATTCTGCAATGTTTTTAAGCCCCATATGATATTTTTTCCGACACACACAGACCATGTGTGTCCACACTGGCTAATCCACCTGTCAGTTAGGCCCATTTGAAAACAGGGAGATTCCTCAGTGATCAAACACATCTTTGTAAAGGACTGAAGAAATGTGTACTCTGGTTCATACAGGTCCTTCTCATAACTTTCAGAGACCTTTACAATAAACCTATTTGACACTAAGAGCTGCTTTTATATTTACTGGGGCAAAACAAATTTTGCTCAGCTATGTGGAAAAAATCGAATCGCTTAGCCTTTCATAATGCCGGGTAAGGGTGACTGTAAGTACGGTTTGGGAATCACATGTGTTATGTAAGACTTACAAAGTTTTTAAAATCAATGCGCCCTGTTCCACTGACCTTGTTGGAGTGCGTGAGCTATTCTGGGTGAGGGGCGTATCTGCACAGAGGATCTGTCAGGTGTCTATTTTTTCCTGTACACTATCTAAAGGTCTGGAATGGTTTTCTGGTCCTTAGATGTGTAAATACGCACTGCAGTTGCCGTCATTGATAACAAGCAATCTGCAAGTATCTTGCTGCACGCCGAACCTGACCTGTGGTTAGTGTAAACCAGGCATAAGTAGTAGCTCCCGACCGATATGGATTTTTTTCCAGATCCGATATGATACCAATATAGGCTTTGGATACAGGCTTTGGAGCTGCCGATAGCCAATATAGCAGTAGATATATTTACTGATGTAAAAATTCACTGTGAATCTTCAACTGATTGTAAAAGTTAGATTTGATTTTAAGTTGGGTTTGTTTAGGCTACATGTACTGTTATTTTGCTTCTTAACAGTCATATTTAAAGACAGTGAATAGCCCTAATGGCATTTTTGCATGATTAACCAGTAAACAAATAAAAAGTACTGCTGTTAGCCTTTAGTTATTATTGTAAATGTGTGTGTGCTGCTGTAATTATACACATAACTGCAGACCATTCACACCTCTTTTCGTAGCTCATCTATGTACATATCAATGCGTGTCCAGTTACATGTATACAGACACTACAGTCACTTTGTAGTAGGTCAATATAAGAGGAAACAGGCTGTTTATGGGTGGTAGCGTCCAGTGACCAAGCGATAACCACTTAGATACTGATACTCGCACTTAG
>KN488981.1:89359-99694 GCA_000787155.1 Scartelaos histophorus | reverse complement strand
CACACAGACACACACAGACACACACCCCGCCCCGCCTTGTCGTCTTGAGAAATCTTACCAGGGGCTTTCTTGTGAAAATGATCTCGTTCGTGCATTGACATTCATGTTGACACAGGCATGGATGCTTTGCTCGGACAATATGTACACATGCATTTTTGTATTTGATGAGCTCACGTTTGATAAATTACACCTCAGGCTCATACCCACCGCAACCCTGAGGTGATTTCACACGACTAGAGTAGCATTTATTTTCTTTGTGAAAGAGAATCTTTCAGGGAGGAGCTGAAAGCAAAAAAAAGGTCACATATTTGGCAGCGAGCGACCTGGAGGAGGAAATAAGCCCAGATATTGGATGGATAAGTGATACAGCAAATTCTATTAAAGCTGGAATTCAATATAGGTTCATCTATCCGGTTGGTTATATTTAAACCCACTTCAGTATTTGGCAAAAACTGTTAATGCTGTTTTGTTGTGCAAGCTGTTTACTATGGCGGTCCATTTTCATCCTGACATTTGCAGGTTGTAGCAGGTACAGAATGAAATTATTCAAATATATTTCCATAAATGTTAGTTTTACACTATGAAACAAAAGACTACATCAGTCTTATTTCCATATCCAAATCATTATACCAAGAAATTATAATAGAGAATAGCAATAATTTCCAAGTTAACAAATAAAATATTTACCTATATACGACCAGAATGCTCAAGTGTGAAATGAAGTCAATGGGGCCCATATTATGCTATTGTCTGATATGTCACACTGTGGTTTCCTCTTCTAAAACATACCTGGAGTTGTGCTTTGTTTCATTTACTCATGCTTAACTAAATATAAACCACAACTTAACTAAATATAAACACTCTGTTCCACCGTTTGATATCATGCAGTAATACAGGAGGTGCTCCACAGTATTTCAAAACTCCATACACATTCCTGAGAATAATTTTGACAACTTCATCCCTGGAACTGCTAATCTCTATTGAACTGAAGGTGGAAGGCAGCTATTCACTTGAAAACCACAGCTTCATGACGTCACAAGGTGGAACAGAGTGTTATAACATGGCTTAAAGCTGACAAAGTGGTGACTACTTGATACAAAAAAGCAGCAACAACTGTCCTCTGTGCCCAAAGAATAGGCTATATATTCTTTATGTATCTACCCCATTTTGATGCTAACGTGATTGAAAATTCTGTCACCATATGTTGCACATTCAAATCCAATGAATTTCAACAACTGTTTTCCCCACCCCAGGATGCTTACCCGATGAACACGTGCACGGCCTTATGGGAAATCCCGGGTCAGAGATGCACACATAGCTTCCCACAGAGAGGCAGGGGCCGAGGGGCAGTTGCGGTCCATCGGCCGGGCTCCTGTGTAATGTGATCACAGGGGAGGGCCCGGGCAATCTGTAAAATGTGCACAGGTGTCAGCAGTGGATTAGAGCTCAAATAATCCAAATTATTGTTCAAGACGAAGGTTTAAGGATAACGGGATTGGCTGCGGTCATTATTATAACAAGCACAACAGTAGTTTAACAGTGATATCATGTTACCATAGCTAGTCTGACATTTTTGAGCCTTACTTATGCCTTACTTCATCCACATTGCCCAGTGTTGTCCCAATACAAATATTTCAAACTTGATTTTGATATTAAGGTATAGATTCGATACTCAATACTGATTCCGATACAAGGATGATAATACATTTTTCATTTTTCAGTGTTAAATAATAGTACTTTCTTTTGTATTACCATGCAATCTTATTTGTGTGTAATCCCTCAGTCGTCTAGGTTCATACGGGTCTAGGTTGTCCTATACTTGTTCTGATACAGCTCAAGTTTATTCCAAAGTTGTTCAAGAAAGATTAATTTCCGTCCTTTGTTTAGGCTTTTTTCCTTTTTATCGATACCTGCTCAGTATCTAGTTTCTGTGCAATTTAGTATCGATTAGTATCGGATTTTCAATACTTCTGACAACCTACTTTGCAACTGCATGTTGGTGAGAACCCCAAATGAAGATTTTAAAAAAAAAAGTCTTCTCAGTATCGTGTAATTATTGAACAAAATGCCTTGAAAAATAAAACATTCAAGGTTTATTTATGACTTACAAGACTCATGTCACGTGTGGTTATGGCAACAATAAATTACTCTTCAAATCAATCACGCTCAAGTTTTGTTTAATTTAATTGCACCATTGTTTATCCCTTATGTTTCTAATCCTAATGTTTCAAGTGTAAACTCCCTAAGTTGTAAATCATTTGGTGCTTTGATGATGTTGGTATTATAGTATTAACAATAATACTTAATGGGCTGTGTGTTTGTAATAGGCCTCATTTATTGCAGGGCGTTGCACATGAGGCAGTAAATGTTATGGTATGTAGCACTGGTTTATGCTGCTAAAATATGTAGCCTAAACCATTTCTCCCTATACAAACCCATAGCGTGCATAGGTCTATATATAAGCTTAATGACTAGGTTAAACTTCTACCTGTGACAACACTAAGGTGTGTTCAAGTACATCAAGATAAGAGAAGAATAGAGCTTTTGTTTGTTGAGGCAGCACCCCATGTGAATGACCATTTTAACTTCACTCTTGTGTTGAGAGTGGATTATCTTATCCAATACTACAACAGTGAGACGTGTAGGTATATGTATGCCCAGGTAACAACACTGATATTGATACTTGTGTCTGGAAATTGGTCCAGAAAAATGTGCTTATGAATCAGTTCAGGATATTGGTGAAAAATCCAATCAAATTATGAATAAAAATGAGATTTACTGGTAGCTATTGACACTCTAGTTTTTACTGTGCTGCTGCAATTACTAATAAAACACAATCAGAACATGAATAATATTAATATCTTGACTGGCATGCAGAATACACAGTCATTCTATACTTTACCAAGACGTGCGTCTGACCACCATTGTATCGCCCTGTTTTCAAATGGACATGATTGACAGGTGGATTAGCCAATCAGGGACATGCATGGTTTCTCTGTATTGGACACAAAAACACAAAAAAACATCACAAAGGACCGAAAAACATCTGCATTGTGGATTTCTGCAGAATCAAAGAGCAAAGCACTAAACTAAACTAAATCAGACTTTATTTGTAAATCTTTGGTGACCAATGAGCTCCTTTGTTTCACATGCATCACTGAAAAAAAAAAAAACATATGTAATTGCTCAATCACATTAGGCTGGTCTTTAAATGCGACAGAGGCTGTAGAGACCAGACTGATATTAATCTGTATGAGAAACACAGAGAGATCATTCTGGGTTGCAGAATGCCTTCCTTAATATCACAAAACAGATAATTTGATACAGCTCAAAGTTGCAGTGTGGCTCAATTTACAACTAAACAAAACACTGTTCGGAGGAAGTAGCTCCTGCACTTGTTGTATTGTGTTATTGTTGACCTTTTTATTTCCCTTTTAAACAAATTGGAATTTCCCTGTACAGTACACACTGGACAGGACAGAGGCAGCATGTACTGTCCTCCGCACATGTTTTCCCCCTCTCGCCCCCTCACCTTTTTGATAATTTCCGTTGGTTGAATTCCAGATACCCCACAGCTAAGAGTCATACGCTTGGATAATGCAGTATATTGTCTACCGCCATCTATTTTAGCATGTGATAAAATCTCCTGCAACCATACATGACTCTTTGCTTTTATCAATATGCTAACCACACTTTAGTATTACTCCAAGTCAAAAAATAATGCAAACGGCGTAGCTTGTGATGACATAAGTGCGAAAATGTGCCTTGCGCACGCTAACTGGACAAGAGCCATAGGAATGTACATGTGCAGGCTTGGAGACATTGTCACATTCCAGCCAAAAAAGACTAGCTATAAAACTCCAACTATTCTCACGAAGAAGCTAGCTCCGCTGTGTTTACCAAAGCGATGAGGGCTGTGAAGATAGAGGTGTCAAAAAGGGTGAGATGGTGGAGATTTATTCGCAGAAAATATCAACAAAACAAAGTACTGGCTGGCTTCCCCCGCTTAAGTACCATCTTTTCTTAGCCGACTGTGTAAACCAATCATTTCTGTCAATCAATAAAGATTTTAGCGAAATTATCTTTACACTGGCACACTCAAAATCAGTGTTATCGCTAAATCTTGTTTGCAGGTTGCTTTGGTTTCTGCTGTCTAATCCTCTCATCAGCAGCTCTAGTGGCTAATCTAGTTTAATCCAGCCAAATTATCGGCGCGTGGGGTCAAAGGTCAAACAGAGTCCTCCAAACATGTCCAGCTATGCGTCAGTGGGCATGACATCACGCCCCCTCAGATGGTTTTGGTCGACACTTAACCTTTGCACCTGGGAACATGTGCTGCTTGGAAACCACAATTCAAAATAAAAGTTGGAGCTAGTGCAACCAGGAAGAAAACTGTCAGCCAATCACGGACCGAAACACTGCGTCTGAAACATAATCACTAGGCTCTATTCACGCTTACGTCACAAACTAGGAAGGCGTTTGGAAACATGCGATTGGCGGTAGTAAGTCTGACAAAATCTATTCAAAATGAGAAAATGGCCCAGCTTTCTTCACCTACATGTCATTGTAGCGTTCTGTTTTATTTAGCTAATCAACAAATTCAAGCCAAATTCAATCCCAAACAGCAAATACGTATGCAGTCTTAATTTAGTCCACTGTCAGTAACTACACTGACGTTGTTATCACGTTTCCAAACTTCTTCCTGGTTTGTGGCGTAGGCATGAATAGAGCCTCTTTTTAAACCTTTAACTTAAATGCACTCTTGACATTTTCAGAATCAAGAGTTAGCTTTACTGCATCTATGTCAACAACCGCAGCAGCAGAATAGTTAGGTTTAGGTCCTCAGCCTTTCCATTTCATTGCATTGCCAACATCTATGTCAAAGGGTCAATAAACAGGTGTCATTTCCTTCTCTGACACGAAAGCTACGCATCCTACAATAACGCTCCCAAGCATGTGCAAAACATTAGCCTTTTCTCTACACCAGCCTTTGAAATGGCTTCAGTTGAGGTAAGCCGCATAACTTCCTGGTATTGAGTCAACGTGTCTCAATTTTCAGAGGGAAGTACAAAGTTTAAAAAAAAAAAATACACACTTTAACTTTATTGTGAGTGCTCCCTGCTAAGAGGAAGTGGCAGAAAACAGGAAGAGGAAAGCCAGATGTAGTGTTATGCTTCATAGATAAGTTCGTTATGATGTCAAAAGTTAATAGCATGCAGAAACATAACTTGTAATATCCATGTTATCAGTTTTGAAGTGTGCTTGGTTTGATTTTTGGCTGTTTAATTCAGTTTACATGCAAATTTTTTCTGCACAATTGCATTATATCTTTACTAGTATTATTTACTGCTACTTGCATGCCTCTATACTGAGTAACAAGACCATTCTACTGCTAATATTCCTGCTATACTTCGATTACTACAGCACTATAACTTTAAAATTAATAATAGGGTATTCTTTACATCCATCAAACAAAATAACAAAAATAGACAAAACTGAATGACTTATGGGGCATAGGGGAAAACTGGAATTCTCAGAGCAATCTCATATTGATTGCAGCAGAATAAAGGCTGCACAATAGTTTTCCATTTAAGGTCACAAATACAAAAGTTGCCCAACACCTCTTAAAAACACTAACTCCTAAATGAGCCGGGAACAATTTTTTCCCATATGTGAATATTCAGCAGCTATTGGGTTAACTCCAATAGTGGCGGGAGTTGATACACTGCAGCTGTGGTCAGGCCCAGAACAGGGAAATGTTTTCTCCATGTGGTGTAAAGGTTCACCATCGCTCTGGCTCCTCTGACACGCTTACATAACTCCAAACATGTGGAGGAAAAATCGTGAGGGGGAAAAAAGAAAAACATAAAATGAGCAAAAAACAAATGATGATGTCAGAGAAGAGGAAAAAGTTCAGTAACTACGGCATCACTTTACATGTATCCAGAGGTATTCGGAGAGGGGGATTTTGTGGGGAATGAGGCCTTATTTGGCAACCCGGGACAAAAAAGGAGAAAACGATTTAAGGTGTGTCCACAGTGCAAATTCCATAGAAGGGGTTTATCAAAGTAGGACTGATGACGTCAAGTGTTATCCGTAGCTGTACGACTGCAAACAAAAAGAACGCACGCTCTGGAATGACTTCTTGAAATAAGACAGTTAACCTACTTTATGAAAATGAAAATGACTTATGTGATAAGATAAGCTTACAGTTACAGTTGCAGTTACATTTGAGACTAATAACTACAATGATACACTAATATACTTTCGCTATATTTTGTGCAAAATTAGTTCTAGAGGATACAAATTTCTTAAGTATCTACTAGTATGGCAGCCTTAGAGCGACATTGTGTTCCTAATGCATGAATCTTGCAGAAATAGGTCAGGCGATACATTCTCATAAAAAATTTAGAGACAAAATCATTTTAAACATGCCTAAAAGGCTCCTCCATCGTCCACCAAAGCCCATTTTGTCCATGCTACAATATTACTATACTCTATAAAGCGATGGTATATGGATGCAAAAATATATTGGGTCAATGTACCTAACAGAAGGCTAATATTAAAAATAAACTTTGTATTAGAAGTCATTGAACAGGTTTGCAGTGCATTAGAACTATGAGAAAAGAGCTATAGGTGAAAAAATATGGCTTGCAGCTCTGATCTTTCATTGGAATGCCTTGAGCTATACTGTTGAAATACAATATAGTAACAACATTACATCACCCACACAACAAAGGCCAAACAAAGTGGTTTCCTGGTTCTTTCTACACAGGGTTAAGAGGCGATAAATCAGGTTAAAATGACAGATAGAGGGCAGAAGCTGAACCGTAATGGCCTCCTTTGTGTACCCTCATCATTTGAATGTAAGAAAGGCTCCTCACATCTGACAAAACAGGAAATCAAACAGACACCTCCTTGTCCACCCTGCTCGCGCACATGGCCGAAATAGCCGCCCCCACCGCTATCAAGCAGGGGTCATGCGCTTCCTGTCTTTCAGCGAGGGATTCTGGGTACTGACCTGACGGGGTGAGAAATCCCGCCTCATGGAACGCAGCAGGAAGTAAGAGCTCCCACTTCCTCCTCTGTAGCGGCGAATGCAGAAGTGGAAAGGTTGCTCTCAGTTCTCCATCACCTCCTTCCTCTAATGATGAAGACTCAAATGATCGGGTGAATCGTCCTTATGTAACAAACACATTTAACATTGGCGATTAATTGATAAATAAATGAATTTATTGATATTGATTTACTGAATTTTTGTACTGATTTCACAATTTTTGTGGCCAACACCTTGTATAAGCTAATAGAATTAACAAAAACAACACTACATGTATGAGTCAGACAAAATCAGGTGACAAGTACCTTTATTTAAGATGTGTTATACCATCTTGGACCACTAGATGGAGTGGAGAGCTTCTTCGGACATCATTGCCTGAAATTAAATAAGCATTCTCTTGTAAACTATAATTTCTATAGCAAATTAAATTCCAAGTTTTGTGGTATGGATTTCATAGAGAATTCAATTACCAGCAAATCAAATTCTCTTTTCCAAGTAATATCTGATCATTTTGTTGCATTGCAGTTGGGAAATCAGAGTTCACATAATATCCTAGCATCAAAGGTGCACTGTGTAACTTTTCTGGTAGAGGGCCAAGTTACAGGTCAGATCTGTGGAGAAGTGGGCGCGATCACAGTAATAATGCATGTTTTTATGGTTGTTTTGAGAAATAAGAAAGTGTGTTATTGAATAAATACCAGATATAGTCGTTTTACTGTGAAACATCTCAGATAAGCTGATACGCAGACCCTCCACCAGAAAGGTTGGTTTAATTATGACCAAATCTCAAAAACTGCATTATTAAACTGTTGGCTGGAAAAACAATACAATAGCACGAACATTTTTCACTAGCCTGGAGGAATAAATGGCTGCCCACCACACACAGGCTAGCACATGTGTTATGGTGCTCTATCATCATCAGTCGCCCTCCCACATTCCTGTCCACAATGCCTCCTCTCTGCACCAAAAACAGTCACTTTTAGCACAGGGGTGAAGAGCGAAAAAGGGGAAAAAGTCCCTGAGATGGCGGAGTGTTTGTCCATGTATTGGCTGGTTTGGGGAAGGTTTCACTACAACAGAGGAAGGCACAACCCACATTCTTTACACATGACTTCACCACTCAAACTAAACAAAGTGTATGCTAATTCAGGTAATGTGGAAAAATGACTACTTTCAGAAGCCTTTCAGTCTTTCTCTTTTAATTTGGTAATCACTGGCAGATGTAGTAATCAGTTACATTTCGTCACATTTACGCAAGTTTCTTTTTGATTAAGTTGCAATCATACTATTCTGACACCAGATCTACTGTATATAGTACCTCAAGTAGTAGTATGAGCAGTAGTAGTAGCAGTAAAGGTTTTCATTATTCTTTCCACTGCGAGTAAATTTAAGTAAAAGACAAAAACTTCATGTTGACAAATGCAATGTTACATCCAGTTATAGTACTTGAAGTAGTAGCAGTAGTAGTAGAAAAAGTTTCGGTTACTGTTCCTCACTGTAACTAAGTTTAAGTAAGAGACAAAATCTTCCTGTTGACAAATCCAGTGTTACGTCCAAACAGTGATTCAGTTAACTGACTTTTTTGCACTTACTTGAGCAACTATTTAGGGTCACTACTTTTCACTTAATATATCAGTAATATTTTTATTTGGGTACAATTATGGTTACATTTTTTTAGTTTCTCTACATAGCATAGCTCAGTTTGACTGGCGTGTTCCATTATCAAAGAATTATTAGCTAAAGATACGAGCTTTTTACTCTTAAGTGAGTTACTATTTAGGGTCACTACTTTTCACTTCTACTTGAGTAATATAAAGGTGCAACTTCTGTACATTTTTCTCTTCTCTACACAACAAACTTCTGCTGCAAATCCTGCTGTACTTTCATTGGCTTGCAAGTTCTGTTACCAAAGAATTATTAGCTAAAGATTAGTGCTTTTTTACTCTTACCTGAGTTACTATTTACCTTTCACTTCTACTGAGTGACATAAAGGTACAACTTGGGAACATTTTTTGGTTTCTCTACACAGGAAATTTCAATTGCAAAACCTATAGAACTGTTGTACTTTACTAGGCTCCTTTGTTCTGTTATCAAAGAATTATTTGCTAAAGATAAAGTGCTGAGTTGAAAAAGTCCAGCCAGGAAAATTGGAACTTGCCTCTTTGCCCTAATATGGCTAAAAGCTGGCACTTAGCAATCTGAGAGGGATGAGGTAGGAGTGACATATCTGAGCTAGCGTTTCTGCGTTTGAGAGGAAAGGAGGTCATTTTAGTCGCCCACACTGTAGAAATTCAACTGCACTAGTGGCTATTTGATATGTCAGAGGAGTACAGAAGTATATTATAGGCAAAAAGAACAAGAAATGGAAAAAAATTTTGAAAAAATGTAATGTATATTGATACTTAGCAGCAGATGTCATCAAAATTCCTTAGGGGTGTGATGCTAACTATAAGCACTGCTACGTTAGAAGCTCTGTTACTCCCATTAGACTCTATGTGAGCTTTATTCTACAGTCTCAAGCTAGGTAGCATTAGCATTAGCATTAGCATTATGTCAATTAGTTGAAAAATCACCTAAAATCACCTAACAGAACACCTAAACAGGGCTGCGGTTGCTCGTTTTCATCTCTGGTTCCTGGTTCGTTTAAATCCATTTGTTGGTTTTTTTTACTTGACTATCTTAAAACTTTTTTGCCTGTGTATAAATGCAGAACATTCCACCAATAGAAATGCAGAAGAACACCCCCCAGCGTGATGTCACTGCAAAGTATCAAGAATTTATTTGCACTAATATTAGAAATCAGCTAACAGGAACACTGGAAAAATATGCATGGGAACAGAAGGTAATTTTAGCTGTTAAAATATTTAATTTGAAATTTCAAATTGGATCATCTCTCTTTGGGAAAGTCTGGAAATTTACAAAAAAAGATGTAATGGTGTATAATTTTTCACTAATTTGTGTCACTAATTATAAAATATGTCAATTCCCAGATCACTTTTTATAAATATGTTATTTCTATTAATTCAATTGAATGTGAAAGAATAGAGAATATTAAATGGGGATGAAGTTTATTATTATACTCATGTCCCAAGTTTGAATGATGCGTCTCTACTGTGACTCACTGCACCTGCTGCGGCCCCCCAAAAAAAACACTCTGGAAACAAAGATGGCCACCCACACATTTTGCAGTCTCATCCATATTCATGTCCAGTGCGAACTTTACCTGCCACAGTGGATTCATCACCGTGCTACGCTCCTCACACGCTTTACAAAGTCCA
>KN488981.1:66130-87040 GCA_000787155.1 Scartelaos histophorus | reverse complement strand
CAATTACTTCCAACTTGGAGTATACCGAAAAGGAACTTAGCTTGGACGGGGAGATGACTGCTTACATTGTCCATTGTTTTCAAGTGCACATTTTCCAACATTTATTGCTCTACACTGAAAGCAGGTGTTACATAACAGGACAGTCTGCACAAATAAAAGGATTATAGGAAATACTATTGGAAAGTTGTGTTGGCAGTTTTATCAGCCTGTCCCCCTTATACTAATACTAGCATTACAACCATGGAGAATCTAATCTTTATTTGTGCCGATGTTTTTTTGTCACTCAAATAACAGATTGCACCAAAACAAAGGGATTACAGATTTGGGTATGGACAGTTGGATTTACAGTATGTTGCATAATGCTTTATTATTAAAAGTGAGTACAACACTGTCTATTGTAAAGAGTTTTGTAACCTAGTATAACGCCGGGCATATGGTCCACTAGTGGACTCGATGTGGCCTGAATGATGTCAATAAGTAAACAAATACATGCACATTAAAAGACACACAAGAGGTTTACTAGACATAACTAAACTATTTTTAAAGAACAGTCTAGCCAAAAACACTAGCGGAGATTGAGGTTGGCTATTAAGAAGTGGCTGATGCGTTTGCTGCTGTGGTCAATATAGGGTGAAAAATTGCTTGCTATTGAAAAATGTCAATTTTGACCGGTAAAACTATGACTAAGACTATATTATATACTATATATACCATATACATAAACAGTATCATTTCCATCTCGATGCATTACCAATAAAGCAACACATTACTTCCTGGAGAGCATCCTAATGTGCTGCAAGTCAAGTGCACACTACATATTGCTTGAGAGTATTGCTTGAGTGTACTTCTCCTTTTTTATTAATATATTACTAAATATTGCAAAATTGCACAATGCGCTCTCTCTTGCACTTAGCGATGGTCATGACTAGTGATTTTTCTATACACAAACTACAGTTATATGACTGATTCGCTATAGATACCAATTATTTTTTATAGTAATTTACCGCTCAAACAGTGAGATTCTAAACTACATTCATACCATACTCCATACAACTGTACAACAACTCAGCCTTATGTAACAGATAACCCAATGTACTGTCAATCATTATTTCATCTTTGCATTGTTTCTCCTTCGACCTTTTGTACATAGCACAGATTATTAAATGTATTACTATATGTAATACATATAATAATACATATAATAACATACTATTAGTATATGTCTATATTTTATTTTTACTTGTGCATATGAATTTATACAATTATGCCTTATTGATACCAGTCTATTAATATTTTTGCTACTGAATTTATTACCATTTCTATTTTAGCTCATTGTTATTATATATATTGTGATTTGTGAGCTACTGTGTCCAAATAATTTCCCTTCTGTCTATATTTGGGATACTTTTTCTCTGTATCAAAGTTTACATATTTGGTGCTAGTTTTCCCATGACTCACTGTCAAGCTCTTACATTTTTTAAATAAAACATGTCAACTGGGTGTCAAAGGGTCAAACTTCATGACTATCATTGGTTCAAAAGACAATTTCAAACTCGTCAGGACTTGGAAAGAAGATACCATACTGTGTCACTGTGGACAGGTTTATACTTGTGTCCACTATGTTACCTTCTGAGCCCACACATTAGAGCAGGACCACTCTCTCTTCCCCCCCGGGCCCCATCACCATCACAGCATCAGCGACAGTCAGAGGCGGCCATTGATTTCTGTGACCATCTGCCGCTCCTGGCCCACATCGCCATCGCCATGACGACCATGCTTTGATAGATGGAGTCTTATTTAAGGCCCCAATCTGTTCCTGGTGAAGTTTTGCCTTTGTGATGACTGGACACTCCAACAAAAACAAACAAAAGGAGAAACTTTCACTTCTGTAATACCATGTAGAAAGAGGATTCAAATGTTACTTTTATTTTACCATTTTGTTGTAAAAGTGCCAATTTTGATTTATTTTGAAAAATTTGTGGTAAATTACAAGGGCCTAAAAGTGCTAGTAATGGTTGAAGTAGTAGTAGAAATAATACCAGCAGTTGTACTTGAGATATGTAGTAGTGGTAGATCATCAAAGTAGTCTTAATACCAGTCATTTAATAGTATTTGTACTTGTGAAGTGTTAGTAGAAGTAGTACGTTTTGTAGCTCTGCTGGAAAAGTTAAATTACACTCTATAAAATACAACATCCTCAACTTTAATGTCTACTTTTGAACACTTCCTTCACCAGTGTTTCTACCACTTTACAACCCCATCAAGACTGAGTCCAAATAAGAGCGAGGCTACAATTACATAACTGTGTACTTTTGAGTGTACAAACTAACCCACTAAATCCCAAAGGCTGCTCCAGTTCCCATGAAAACAGGCTACTCTCCCTTTGTCGGTAAGCATATCCTCTTTCCCCACACCTTTTCTTTTACGCCCTAACTACCATCATTTGCTCCTTGGGGCTTTGATTCACTCCCTCTTAATACATAGGTATTTTATTTACAGACTACATACAAAAAAGTGTTTTCAAATAAGAGGCATTACAAAGCACTTTGAGAGTTCATGGCGTTCTCGACCAAGTGACCAATCTGTACAGGAGAGCCGGGCTGTGTTTGTTTGTGTCAGTGTATTATAGGGTGCAGAAGGCTCTGGTTACACAGTAAATAAGCAGATAATAGTAGGGTGCACAACTTTCATTTACTCCTAACAAGGGCGGTGCTGAAAAATATCCAATGGAGTACAGAGGCTATGGATGCAAGGGGCCCATACCAAAACCAGTGTTAGTTTGGTCATTAAAAGGTGAGTTACAATGTTAGCAGATGAAAAATAATATAAAAGCTGCCTGAAAATAGATAAAGAAAAAAGGTGTGTGCTTGGTCCATTATTAATCTTCATCTTTTGATTTACAAAACAATAAAAACCCCAGGATCATATAGAGCAGGTTACAGACATTTTAAGACCAACATGATGAGCTTGCCAGCATCAGTTACAGAGATAGGGGCAAAGAAGCCGGAAATGTGTTAAGCGCACTTCCTAACTGAAACACAGCTGCTAACAGGATAGCAATGTTCATTTATATATACAGTGAATGAATCAGTCATAAACTAATGCTGACGCTAACGCTGACGTGTACTTTCAGTCTACTATCAGCAAAAAATGTGTTTAAAAGCTCATGTTTTTCCATATGCTCAGCACAATATTTCAAGTTCTAAAATTTTTAATTAGTTTCGAATCTAAATGTCAACATGCACTTTTCCATCATATGAAATGTAACTGTGGCTTTAACCAGCATCAAGGGAAAAACCTCAGCTATGACCTATGTGTAGGCCTATTTTTGGAATGCAGTGAAGAGGAACTTAAGATGTGACCACATTGCCTGCTTCTACTGTAGCTTGTAGAACTATATTCTCTTTGCCCTTGCTGTGCACTTTATTGCCCACTCTGCATGTTTCTGATGCCGCCAAATAAATGTTTAAAATCTGGGTAACGCATGTTGGCCTTAGTCCTGACTGCTGCAGAATAATCAAAGTTTGGACAGTCCTGCCTTGGGGGGGAACCTCTTCTGTCCACTGTATGTTTCTGTCTGGAGTTACATAAGAGGATGCGCCATGGAACACGCCCCCACCGCTCGAGCTTGACGGAACCTGCTCTGGCCCTGTCCCATCGCAGACTGTCAGGGTTGATTAGTGATGAACCCAGCAGGGACGTTTTTGTCAGGGAAAGCACAAGGAAGAAATTCAAACACCTGATTAGCAGTTTTACACAACCTCTGGGCTCAAACGTGTCACTACGAGTTGAACTGCTGGGTATTCATTTGTGAAGAGGAGATATTGCACATAGCAGAAATACTTGAGAACTTGCAAACCTTAAATTATATGAGTTTATTTATTATTTGAGTCAGATTAATTGAATGCAATACTGTGGAACATTCCAGGCATAGCAATAACCTTTCCACGGAGACAAGTACCTATAAATATTATATAGGCTCAGCACTTTGAACTTTGATGAAGCACTCTAATATTTTGGTTACTTGATGTTTTTAGCTTGTTTATTTCAGAGTGCCAATATGTCTCATGTAATAAGTGTCTATTTTTAATGTCTCATGGTGCACTCTGAGCTTTTTACACATTTTTCCAGCGAGGTTTTTAACTACAAATAGCAAAAAATAAACTAACCCAACCTAAAAGGTTGCGATGTCAACAAGAGCAATAATAAAACTGTTCCCATGGTTGCTATGATGATCGACGTCACTCACGGTATTAAAAAAGCACACTCACTATTCACTGGAGTACACTGTAAATCCTTTATTCTATCCTTGATATCAGGCATGACCTTACTATTGCAAGAACAACATAAGCTGTCACAACACAAGGTCCAATTCCCCTGCTCTGAACTGGCTCCAACTCAAACATTCTACTACCCCAATGGCCATATGGGGCTACAGTGCCATGCCCTGTTCTGACACCGCAGTGAAGACGACACTGTCCATTAAAAAGGGCTCTTCCCGTAACTGTGCAAATTGATTTACTTCATTGCTAATGGCTTTCTATCGGCTGGCTAACCATCGGACATATACAAGAATGTGAGTGGCTAACATGGCCTTATTGTTTCCATATCTCGAAAGGTTATACAGATGGCATTGTATAGGAAGGAGCAGGCGATAAGATGGCTGCAAATCTAATCTAAAGAGGAATGCAGTCCGTTAAAAGGTTGAGTAATTTGTTATGGCATTTAAATGTGTAATTTCACTGTTTGGTTTAGCTCAGGGACAATTAAGGCAGCTTTTATGGGCTTCCACTTACGCTCACAATGTCAACAAAACTATTGGACATTTTAACTTCAGCATGGTACTTTTAAGAGAACTTTTAACAATGGTGTTGAGTTATAAAACTGGAATAATGTATAATGCATGGGAGTCTTTCATTTCAAAATACCAATAGTGAAGAAATCTAATACAGCAGATGAACACAGGAAGGAAGTTGGGTAAGACCAGTCGGTGACTCTTTGCACAAAAACAACCTGAACTAAAACTAAAAGCATAAAACGTAAGTGCGTACAAGTGTGTAGCTTACTTTCATTTTCACATGGATGTTTATAAATACTTGTACTACTCCAATAAGTACAAAAATGGCAAGTGCTGTACAAACAATACAAGGTTAAAGGATCACCATATATTTTTTCTGTAGTACTTCCCACAGCACTATATTATGCTAGGCTACTTCAAATACAATTATGTTAGCTTTCTGTGTCAGCAATTTATTTAAACTAATTCAAGAAGATAAATTTTAACAACAGGCATAAAGTAAATTCATTAATAGCAAACCCATCTTCCCTGTTTTCCTTTGTGAAATCCAATATGAAAAGAAAACCACCCAACCAAATTGTTAAAACAAAGGAAATCACTGAACAAATTAATTTATACATTTTTATTTGCAAACGTGAATTTCAGTTTGCGATTTTACCCCTCTGCTGGCGTTATCTCCCCCAGTCACGTCTTTGCATAATTTATATATGCATATTTTGTTTAATTTTATGTTTGGAAAAAAAAAGAACACAGTAATACTTTTTGTAGTTCATTATGCACTGTTGTATTTGAAGAGATATGCGTTTGTAAAAGCTGCAGGGTGGGCTTTCTTCTGGGAAATAACCGGCTGTTGACCTCTGAGAATGCATAAGGGGAGGGCGAATACAAAAAGGGAGTGTTTTAAAGTACTTGTATAAAAAAAAAATGCACCCAAATATTTTCACACTAACAAAAAAATGCGATACTGAGTAAAGAAAACAGGGAAGAGGGTGAGCGTGATCCGCCACTAGCCGTGAATGTTTTGGCTGCAAAGAGAGACGGCTCTTGAAAACTGTGATAACCAAAATATTGTGGTTTGGTATTCTGTGGGCCGCCGGATCGCCTGACAGACACAATCGACATTCCCAATATTCCTGCGTCAATCCCCGCCTCCGTACAGCCCAATTCGAAATACACCAGGATCCTTTGTGTAAATAATGGTTCAAATCGTGACTTTGTGAGCTTTTTTTCTCCCATGGGCCAATCTAAACATTTACATTCTCCATAAAATCCTTTGAAGAGTTGAGGCTTAAGTTTGGGTTGTTCTTTATTAAGATATAGTTTAAATGATTTTGACAACTTTATATAAACAAGACATAAACAATATTGCCGTGCACGTGCAAAGGAGCAAATAAAGATTCCACTGTACAGTTGTAGCTAGCTAGATGAGTCATTTGTGCTAATGTTTCTAACCTGAGTTTTGTAATAATCAACCAAAACACAAATCTTCTGGCAATGTGTATTCTTTTTATAGCTCATAAGAGGAGATATAATGGGTCCTAAACTATTTCTACCTGCTAATTATTTTATGAATTAAAATTTTGTATTACTTTACCGATCCATCCTTCAGAGTCGCAATGGGCAACATGTCAGGAGCGGTGGGTGCAGCACTGGACCCATATCTAGATTTTGAGCTAGGTTCAGTCAGGTCCACCTTAACTGGAGGATTTACACTATTGTCCAGGTTTTGGATTCATCAAATATAACTTTACATAAATAAAAAACAATGGAAGGGCGAACACACAAAAACAGATTCATGGTATGGTGGTATGTTAAATTTATGTTTGAAACATTTATTATTTCTTACTTTTAATCACGTACAATATTCAAACAGCAATCTTAATCGTGCTATAATAACAAACGCACGCTAAGCCAACTGACACAGCCTAATGAACTGCTCCAAGAGACTCCACTATGTGAAGCTACTACGATCGCTGCCAGCACACTCGCCTTGGCCTCACTATTCCAGGGCACCGGGAGGTTCAGGGGTCATCCAGGGCGTTAAACGAAACAATAGCGCAAGGGTGGCGTTCTGGAAAGTCTCCCATGTGCCGGCGGTTGCCAGATTGGGTCATGTGCCAGTTCTTGGGACAAAGCACTCGGCACAGGGGCGGGCAGCGGTCCAGTCACATCGGGACATGGATGAGGAGAAGGAGGGTGAGTAGGCACACGTCTGAGTAAAGCCTTTATGTGGAGAGGGCCTCAGCGCACAAAGACACGCAGACAGAGGCCGTTTGGGGCGGTGAAAGATGGTGGGGCGTGCAGGCATTTGGGAGAACGTTCACCCGGCAACAGGCAGATGGGGCTACTGGGGCAAGCTTTTTTTGGGTGGGATGGACAAGCTGGTTCATTTTAAGCAGCTTGCAGTGGTCCAAAGTTATTCCTCACTTCGCTTATGCATTCCAAGCACCCTAATTATTTCACTGTTATGAGTTTTAAACTGTCAGATGCCATAGCTGGGGTTTGCTAACAACAACTAGCATGCTAATAAAATTGCTAACAGCCTTGCTCCCTAGTTATCTGTATAGTGCAAGACAAACTTTATTATAAGAAAAAATATCAGTTTTGACTATCAGATAAGACTCATCAAGCCAATTTCTCTCTCTGTGATGATGTATGCTTGTTTTTATATAGTGTATTTTTTAAACATGGAATCAGAACATGGGGGATTTATCTTTGATACCTGCGTTGGATAGCAGAACCAACCGAGAAAAAACAGGAAGTGAATCAACCCCTTCACTTCCTAGTGCAAGAGCATGCAGACTGGGAACTTCCAATTCATACAAACAAGCCAAACATGCCATAAATGCCAACACTTTAGTCTAGTCTATGGAGATAACCAACAATGACTCGCTGTACATTTACAATTGTGATTACTCTGTTGAGGTCAAAATCTGGTTATCTTTATTGATCGGGAGTTGGCCTAGTTAGACTTACAGTAATCTCACTGTCTGCCTTTTATGCTTCATGTGTACCATAAACAGAGATTGTGACTAGCTTTTTAGTAGATCAATAAAACTTAGCTCACCTTTGCCACCAACGTATAACATGGAAATAAGAGTTAGCTTCCTGTGGCGATAAGCAATAGCAATGACGGCACCCTTCGTGACCCCATAAGGTAATATTAATGGACTTTGGTTAAACCCATTAGGTGAGATGTGAGTATTGTTCGCCAGGCCCTGTCAACATTGCATCCACGTACTCACAGAAGGCATGTCTGTTGCCATGGAGACTGCACTCTTCTCCCGACTAGAGGTATACAACAGGGACAGTCACTGCAGGCGCCAGTGAGTAAAGGCAATGTGCAGGCTGTTTTGGGCTGTGTTTGCATTGTCTATGCTATTTTAGCTTTTGAAAACTAAAAGATCACAAAGAAATGTACGGAAAATATCAAACTGCAATTTTTCCCACAAATTTGCAAGTCGTCGTAGTTTATTCAGTAAGCAACAAGTCTAGTAGGAGAATTAAGATATGAGAGAAGACAATATATTAACAGCCGACAGCCAATTTTGACCATTAAACAGAGGGTAGCCAGTTTGATTCTCACACAAGCATTTACTAGTATTATTTTTGTTGCCTGTCCAAGTTAAAGAAATGGGGAGCTTGCAAAATTGAAGACAGGTGTTTTAAAAAATCTGCCAAATCACTCATCAATTTTATTTTATTCCTCCTATTCTCTTACTCTCTTTTGTCTCAGGTTGTGTAATATTGAATACGACGAGCTGTAATAACATGTACAGTGCCAGAAGAAGTGTCCAGACATCTCTAGTGAGACACACACAAAGACTGGATTCATCTGTAAACAGGCCTGCTGCGCTGGTGAATAAGCAGAGGAAGAGCAGTCGATATGGGAGAGAGATCAGATACTACAGTGAGGTAGAAGCATGGAGGATTCAGTTATGAACGCTACAGTGGAACAATGCTCCACTAGGATATAAAGAGTGATAAACCTAAAACTGATAAATGTTTCATGTTTATTACTGAGCCTAAGCATGGATATTAGTGTTTCACGCATGACACAAGGGTTGGCAATATGACCAAAGAACATTTTTTTCCAACTTCATGAAGTGAGTGACTGGAGGATATAACCAACCACAAGTATGAACTCTCAGAGGACAGCTTGACTCCCTTCTTGACTAACCCTGTGAGTTCATAAACACACAAGGATCCATCTTGAGATACTCCCATTGTAAGGTTCAAATTCACCCAGCAGCTGGCCGACCAATCACAGAGAAGCGCTGAAGTTTGAGCAGAAGGCAAAGACCCAAATAAACCAAGACAGCTACGTAAGTATAGGTGAGTACTTTAGTCTATTTGAGAGAAAATGTGAACTATTTTGTTTGTGAAAATGTGCAGAGGAATTTGTGTATTTGTGGACAGGAAACATGTCTGTGTTTGATTTTTCGGCTTGTTCCAATGTTCTGAAACTACAACCAATCAAATTTAAATACTCGTCTTTTACCTCTTTCAGCAAGAGCCATTCCAGATAAATGCTACAGAAATCTATTGTGAGTCATGTTACTTCTTAATAAAGTGTACAAGTAATATGATGTGATTCTTAAAGTTTTTTTTATTGTGTGTCTAAAAGCAGTGTTCATTTGAAACTCTTGGACAAACACGTAATTAAAAGTGTAGGGCAAAATTTATTGTTGTCTTCATTGCCCACATATTGCTATGATTACTGTTGCTGTTTTGAAGATATTACTATGACTAAACTAGGCTGTGATATCAGTTATTGCATGCCTGTGTTGGGTTCTAGATAACTATAAACTGAATAACTGTTAATCCAGTTAATAAAAAAAACACCTAGGAATGCCACCAACTGTCCCTTTATGGCCCTACAACAAAACTGTTTGGCGTGACTGTCAAAGACCATATTCACTTCCTTTTAAACAAAACAACATGTGGTGGAGAATTCCTTAAATGCTTGGAGATGGTACGCAAAAGAGTGGTGCCCTTGAATGCACAAAAGCTAAACTGACCTCGAACTATAACAACACATACACTAACTGCTCTGCTAATCAGCAACAAGACGGCCTGACAGCAAAATAAATAAACGAAATGAGACGCTTTTCAGGCATTTCCTTATTGGGTTAATGGAACCCAAATTCCCCTACCAGCAAGACTATAAGTGCAATGACATCATCTCAGATCCATGCACGCATCTCTATGTGGGATTAAAAGCGTCTATAAAGCTCACCACAAGACTCAACTTTCCACTAACAAGAAGGAAATGTGCCAATGTAGGTGTTAGAAAACCTTCTGGTGTTCATCAAAGAGTGTGTATACTGCCCAAGTCTCTAGACGATATATAACAAAAAACCAAAATAGCAACTAGAGATGGGTCTTAATGTATGCCAGCAATTCTAATTTTTCCCTGTGGAAAAAAGTTTTGGTGTTATGGTTATTCTTCAATCTTGAGTCTTTAAAAATGGGACTTTGTAACTTTTCTGGCAGAAGACCTGCCACCTGCTTGTCTCCATGGAAATGTTATTACTTTGGATGAAATGTACTTATCTATATCTAAACTGACTTAACTATAGAAGTTATTACTAAAATACCTGGTCCTGCGGTGTCATCTGCTAGTTTCAGCGTTTACTGGGCAATGGGCAAGACACTTCAGGACTTCATCTTAATTTTCCAGTCATCGTAGTTCAAGCTAGCAACAAGGAGGAGTATCAAAAGTTAAATTAGTTCAACTACATAGTTACCTCACAAACCTACAAAAGAACATTATAGTGCGCTTAGGTCTATTTATAAATCAAAACCTACCTGCAACAATCTAATTTTACTTATGTAGATAACATTACAAAATCAATCGTAATCTTATGATGGGACCAAAACCTCCACGGTCCCACTGGCAATTTATTTTACTCAGAATTGGCTCGGACCACTTCACTAATAAAACACCTCAACTCCTCTGTACTCTGTTTGCCTCTGCTTGTCTGCCTCCAAGATTACAGCAATATTTAGACTTGATCCAGCTTATGCCAGAAAGTACAGCCAAAATTCCTCTAACGCTGATGGCTTGATATCAAGAGATCTGTCTGTACAAGAAAAAAATGTCACTTAAATTCTACTTAGTTTAGAGCACGTAATGGTACATTTGATTGGCATTACAGAACATCTCTCATTCATTTCTCAGTATTAAGTGAAATAAGTGGAATCCTTGTTTTCTGTTTTCTCACCTTGTATAGTAAAGGCGCTGTTGTTGACATTGTTATGCATCAACCTTGGCCTAGTATGACTCAGAGCCAGTACCAGCAGCCAATTCTTATCACCCCCAGGTCGACCTTGCCTACAGAGAGTGAAGAATAAACATCGTCAAGCGCAACTGATGAGGGTGAAGAGCACTGGGCGTGGTTCCGTTAATCTGGACTCTAGAGACTGACTCAAAGCAGACAAAGCATGAAAAGTAATTAATATAAGTGGATTAATTTCCCCTGAGTTTTGTGCATATGACCCTTGCCACTCACAGTATCAAACACATGATTCACTTAAGCCTATGGACGTACTGTGTTCTGGTGTGATTGCACAATGAAAGCTTTGAGTAATGGTGTTTGAGCAACCGAGTCTCATGTCCCATCCTCCATGTGATGTAACAGGTTTTATTGGCGGCCCCAAGACAAACACAGGGCAAGTTGGAGTAAGATAAAGATGCTGTTGTTAACCTAAAGGCACAGATACGAATAGTAAATACTGACAAGACTTTTGCATGCCTCAATAGCTGCTAATAAAGGAATCAGTATGAGTTTGGCATGTCTGCTCAAGAGGTGCACGCTGAAAATAGGACTAGTTAAAATAAGACATTAGCATAATCATTTAATATATTTTAGTAGATAGGTAGATTGCAAATAGATCTACAGTTTGCATGTTTATAGTATGCACAAATGATATTCTTGACCTAGACTTACCTGGTGATGATGGTACAGGTAGCATCTTTTCACTGTTGTCCTCTTAGCTTTAGCAGGTTAGCATTAGCTAGAAGACAAAGTAGAAATTAGCGACAATTGTGGTTATATTAAATCGGCCTAAGCTTCTAGGTGTTAGCAAGGATACATTTTAGTCAGTCTACAAGGAAACATAATGCTTAGGTAATCTTATGTAATAGCCTATTGCTAATTAGGATCTTAAGTTCACTGGCGAGGAAGCTAAAACGTTAGCATCATCAACCGCAATGAAACCAGTAAGCTAATTGGCTTCAGAATATTTTTTTTCTGCGTAAAACATTAGCAGCTTGATTTCAAACAATTTAAAATCATACTTCAAGGATATAAATATGTTGTATACCATACTGTCTGGAATATGATAGACAAAGGAACGATATTTACACAAAGACAAGCAGGAAGATGCCCGGAATCAGGTCTGTGAACGTGCAAGCCGGGTCAAAGGTCAAAGTTACATACCTGCTTTAAGAGAAAGAAAAAATAAAGGTGGCATAATTTTTTTGGAACACACCAGCTTACATATGAGGACAATATTGTAAAAGATAAAAAGGGGGTCATAAATACAAACATGCGTTATTCTGACACCTCATTTTTAACACAGGCGCCTATAGAGCGAGTCGGGCTCTGTAACGCGCTCATCAATCACAAAACAGCTCTGAAAACGTGTCCTTGGGCATTTCACCTGAGTAAAACTCTAAAACGTACATGCTGTTCTGAAAAGCTGCAGGAATTTTATCTGTTGCACCACTACTCATCAGATTGCACTCCCTGTCTGGATATGGGGTGATACAACAATGTGAATGAGGCATTAAAAACCTGCAGGGCCTAGAGGTCAGAGGTGAAACCATTTGATTTATAATATTGTGAAAATTGTAGGGTTTTTTTTTTGTTGTTTTTGTTTTTTGTTTTTTTGCATCATGTTGACTAGCTCTGGCAAAACATGCTATTAACAAGGGGCAATAATTAAGGAGATCTCTGGTGAACGCTGGGGCAATTACCAATCTTAATGAACAGGATTTGGGTGTGCAGACTGGCCCCTGGAGAGTCTATGGAGGTTTGGACAGTTCAATAGAAACACAAGAGTTAAAACACAGTGGAAGATATTGTTTAGTAAAATTCCAGACTGACATTTGAGCATCCTGCACTGTAGTTGAGCCAAATACTCCATTAAAGTGGGACTAATACGGAAGAAAAACATTATGGTTTGTTATGATTGAAATCTTATTTTAGCAATTGTTTCATTAACTTGATTTATTATTATTATTTATCTTATATTACACAAAATTGACTTCTGAGCTTTGAGCCATGTTAGAAAATTGTTACCCCATCAAAACATGGACTTGTGTTTTCATTCACACATAGTTTAATTAACTCAAAAACTATAATAGTAATAATATTTTCAGCTTTGGAAATGTAAACAGACTAAAAAAAGGATTATTCAGATAGGTGTGAATGAAAGAAAACACAACTCCAGGTATGTTTTGAGGAGGTAACAGCATTATAACATGTCTTAAAGCTCAAAATAGTCCCTTTTGTGTAACATAGGACCTTTAAGTGCGCAGTAATTGCTATATTGTCTAACCATTTACCATTACAGTGTATTTCTCAGTCTTCACCATGTTTTTATACAAGCTAAACCACTAATATGATCCTATTGTTTCCAGTAGAGATGATCTGTGAACAAGAGGTTGTCCAGTTTCACCACCTCAACATGGCTCGGACCCCCCGAAGCCCCTGTCTGGCCTGTCACTGCCTATAAGCCCAGAGGAGAGCTACTGCCGCTGGGAGAGACCGGCGTCCACACCTCCCTCATGATCCAAGGTGACTCACAACCACATGAGGCCGCACATGGCCCCACGCCGGCCCACATGCACTCTCCCACTCGGCCCCAGAATCAATGTGACAGTGCGCTGTGCTGTCTGGGAGCCCTCATTGATTGAATGGGAGTGGGGCTGATGCATTTACGGAGCTCGTGGACCATCGTTTAGACAGCATTGATTTGGGGTTCCACCTGGGGCCAGTTTAATAGAGCATGTCTGGGATAATCAAGGCAATTCTATGGACAGAAAAGGGAGAAAGCTCGTGCTAGTCTGACCACGCCCGCTGCCAGTCCTGTTGAGTTTTAACAAGCGGTGCAAGTTTATGCTTTACTCTGATGGTATACAGGAGCTGAGCAATCATTAGCTGTGCAGAGGGCTTTGGTATAATGGTGTTGCAACTGCTCAAAATACAAAAGCCTAATAAGGAATCTGCCTTTATGAATTACTGAATATATTGCAAGAGGAAATAAGATAATAAAGGAAGTAAATGAATAAATGCTATCTTATTGCATTATCCAAAATCAATAGCAAAATATACAAGGTTTTAAAGGTCAAGGCAAAATGGATTCTCATGAGCTTTTAGCCAGTTAAAAATATACCCGGATTTGTGTTTTATTTCATTCACACATGTTTGAGTAACCCTTTATTATTAGTCTACATCTCAGAAGCTCAAAATGCTCTCAGTAGTTTAAGTTAACAGCTCCTTTTACCTTTTATCTATTACAGATTTGCAGAGCTAAAATGATCCAAATGATTCTAATGAAGGTGTACGGAGTTTAAAAACACAACGGAGGATTTCCTGTATTACTGCATGACATCACAAAGTCGAATTGAGTGTTTTTGTTAGAGCCGAAATATGCAGGATTTGATGAAACACAACTCCAGGTATGTTTTGATGAGGAAACAACATTATACAGATCAGAAAATAGAGTAATATGAGCTCTTTAAATGCGATCATTGATTCTGTGATGTTTTTGTAATCTGTCTGAAATGTGCAAAAACACATGTGCCCTTTCAGTTACATAGTTAAAAATCTGACAAAAAACAAACAGCTCAGAAATAACACCCAATATAACCTAGTTCCCTTTTTTTTTTTTTTTTGTTTTAACAGATTTTCTGTTTTCACCCTTTCTATATAAACTGTAAAGCAAAGAATAGACCTATTAATGATTAGAATACATCGAGAGGAAGAGGAAATGTGGGGATAAAAGACAAATTGGCAAACTATTTTCTATTTTGCTAACGTGTCATTCTCACTAAGCCATGTCTGATTCATTATGTAATACAATTATGCAATACCTATGTGGATATATGAATGTACGGATGTAGACATATATGTAAGTAACATGAGTCATTTGCTGTTCTGTATCAGTTTTCATCACATGACAATGGGGATGCAGAGTTCCCCATAGGCTTTGAAGGCCGTATAATGTTACACACAAGAGCTTTAAGTAAAAACATGTCCGCACAGAGAGTGGCATATGTCGCCGTAGAAACCCCACAGGGCGAACAGTCGTGTCTGTCGACCACATGTGGCAACAAATGTGGCGCAGACATCTCATCTAATCACGGCTAAGTGGAAATGTACAGATCTAGCGGCGGCCACAGTGAGGGCTGCTGACAAAGGGGCGAGAGGCCTAAATAGCACCAGCAGGAAGTGAAAAAGAGAGCTAAAGAATGCGAGCAACAAACATGACTTCCTGTTTAGTCACAATAGTTTCAGTTCATGTGATGTCATTCTCAAGACCCTGGTTTAATAGACTGAGAGCAGGACAGAATTCCAGTTTAGGATCCAAATTTGTGAATAAATTAATGCAAAAAATAAGAAACCATTGGGATTAACTCGGCACAAAATGGAACAATTCCTCTACAGAAGCTCCAAACAAGATCTGATAAAACTGACAAAGAAAACTTGTAATTTAAAACAAGCATATTTCTGCACTGTGATCATGGTGGTTAAGTTTGTAATACATTTGTAATTTAAAACAAGCATATTTCTGCAGTGTGATCACATTTGTGCAATACTTGAACCTTAACCCAGACATATGCCAAAATAGACAGAACTGAGAACATTTCTGACAAATTGCAAACATATTCTTTATCAATATGGCCTATTTTTAACAGCATTGCATATATATTTGCAATCACTAGAAAATGCAGTAATGTGTGGATCTAATGTAGACCTAAATAATGAGGTACACAGTATGTGGACTGCATGTTTGAACGACCCCTGACCTCCAGTGAGCATTTGGTCATAATGAGCTCCTTGAACGCGACCTATTGCTAAGTCTGCAGCACGGCCAACATTGCAAAAGGCTATCACTGATAATGGGCAGGTCGCTTGCAGCACCGAACGTCGCCCTCGGGTGGGTGGGTGGCTGGTTGCCATGGAAATCTGCCGCAGAGCCAGTCAGGGAAAGATAATTGACTTAGACAGTCGACTCGGAGGAACCCTTGTGTTCAGATAAAACCACAGAGCACAAAGACATGAATTACTGATCATAACAAGGAAGCCGTTTCAGCGACAGTTTTAGCATGTTTACATATAGGCTGGTTAGAGAGTGACTTAGGTATTTTACTATTCTTAAGTGTAATAGTGATAGACAAACTTTCACTTTTTGGGACATTATTTCATCCATCTTCTCTTAAGTGCAGTAATTTGCCTAATACATGCTAATTGCCTGTTGCAACTCCAAGCATTTCTCCAGGCTTGGACCTGGCACAAAGAAAAAACTGGCTTGTGGTCCCATGTGACTAGATATTCTCTTCCATAATACGAGCAGTAGCGTTCGATGCTACGCTCCTAGGCCTGTTTCTTTGTTTTGTAATAAGTTATTGACAGGCTCTTTGGTGCTAACATGTCATCCAAAACGTGAAAACAAATCTCGACACTCGCATCTCCATTTGAAAAGGCGTCAAAAAACAAAACAAAACTATCAACACGTGAAGGATTTATCGAGTACATTGTTGATCATCTGAAAACCCACTGCACACAACAGCTTTGACAATGAGGCAGCCGGCCGTCTCCGCCCACCCGTCTCAGGAAGTGACTCAGCACCAGCAGCTGTTGCCATGGGTTACCGGCAGGCAGGACAGCCCGCAGAATCCCATCAGACTGGGTGCTGCTGCTGCTGACACATTGGACCCCTCCTTCCCACCACCACCACCACCACCACCCACCTACCCCTCCCCTCTTCCTTTTGCTTTTCTGAATATATCTATTGACACAACTCCAGCCCATCACTTTCCCAGGGCGGCGTTGGCATTAGAGGAGACGTGCACCAGGCCTTAATCCCAATGCCTCTGGAACAAGATGTGGCCCATGTGTTCTTGTGCTAGCTTTTAGCCCCATAGCCTCCTCTGCCACCCCTCCTCCTTACTGCAGATTAATGCCTTATTAAGAGCAACTGACTTAACTCCAATCCACTTATACTGCTTGAACTTGTTACGGTGTAAAGCAGGAACAGTTTGCGAGACGTAACCAATGAAATACATGCTTTGACCAAAATCAACCACAAGTTTACAGTAATGACATGTACTTTTTCACTTCCTGGTGCTGATAAATGCTCAAATTTCCAGTACAACCTGATCTAAAAATGCACTGTTGAACATTTCTGGAGGAGGCTCTACCACCTAATCAGCTCCATGGAGAAAAGTGCCTCTATATGGCATAAAAAAGAAACAGTTACAGTTCAGATCTGTGGAGAGGCGACCACTCTTACAGTAAGAATGGATGTTTCGATGCATTTTGAGCTGTAAATATTTGGAATTGTGTAAATGCAAGATACATGAGATATACAAGAAGTGAAATGCCAGTGTGTGATGCTGCAGGCAGAGCAATAACCAGACCCCCCATCAGAAAAGAGTGCATCTTTAAATATTGGAACCTTGCAGCCACGTCATGCTAATACCATTACCTCTCTGTAGGTAAAGTCTAATTTAGGCTAGAGGCTCTTGAGGGCACGGGGTTGAGTAAATCTCCCGCTGGGCTGCACCTTGTTCAGCAGATCAGGGCTCCATAAGCCACTGCTCACCCAAGCATCAAACAGAGGAAACAGTTTCCTTTCAGGTTACGGAGCTGAGTCGGCCTGAGCCATGTCGTGTTAATAGTAAACCAAGAGTTGCAGTGTTGCGCAGACAGAACTATTCAAAACCTCTTCCGCTTAAGACATGACAAGAGACAAGAGGTTTAACAAGTTTCATTTCCGTCTTTCTGGCTTCCAAAAAATGCTTCCGCTACAATTATAAATCCCTGCCAAGCTTCAGAACATAGAGTGCTATTTTACAGTCAGGCTAATCCTGCTGGTGATAGGAGACAGAAGGAAAGTGGCTGCAGAGAAGCTAGTGTTTTCTCATAGTGTAGATGGGTTTGTGGTGGACAGCCAAATAAAACATTAACAAGTTTTTTTTTTAGTAACAAATTCTTTTTTATTACAACATTTCACGGTTTTCCATTTCCGGTAATGATTTGTGGCAGAGTAACATAACTGCTGGGAATTTACAAAACTCCAGAAGATTTTAATTTAGAGTCAAAATCGAGCAAACAGATGGTTTGAGTTGCCAGGATTTTTTCCACATTTGAGACGGTTCAGAGACAGATTGCTCAACACAACAGTTATCCCGAACGGTTCAGAAGCAGGGCCCAGACTAGTGACCTGTGCATAAGGTCCACTTGGGATCTCCCAGATCTATATGGAATCCGTCATTTACTTTGATCCTTGTGTAAAAAAATCACAAAAACAGAAACATAGTGACACACAATTTTTGGGGCATTTACATTTTGGCCAGCGTACATACAAAGTTGTGCATTTTTCCGAAAATTAGAAGACAAAAACAATAAAAAGCTTGACGCCCGGCTTTTGGCGCGAAAGCAGCTACACAGGAAGTTGGGTTTTGGTGTTGGTGGGTGAGACGATGATGTGCTTCCTGTCCCTCAGGACACTGTGTGCCCATGGGAGACGCACACCTTTAGGACCATATCCCCTGCCCCGCCTCAGATGGACCATCCTCGAGGGGCGGAGATGTTCACCAAGGAGCACGTGCACCATCCGTCCGAACGCGTGTGCAGCACGGCTGTTGTTGTCATTTCATAATTTCGGTTACAAAGTTATACAGCTAAAAGAAGTGACTGAAAACAAGGCAATGCGGGAGAAGGGGGTGTACAGTGCATGATGGAGGTGCAGGCTTCATGATGACGACGCCTTCTCCTGTTCGATGGCTGTGGACACAAGACAGAAAGGTGTGAGGAACTAGACTGTGGTATCCGCCCTCTCCCCCAGACCCCCACCACCCCACCACGCAGACGCAGATACACACAGGCACACACACAGGCACACACACAGGCGCACACACACAGGCACACACACACAGGCACACACACATATGCACACACACGCTCTCTGCACATGCCTGATGGAATCTCACTCACTTTCTTTTGAAGGCAGGGGGTTCTTCTCCTGCGTCTCAGTCTTTTTCAGCTTGGTTTTGTCGAATTTGGTCACCTCAGAGATGTCGGGCTTCGCGTCCATAGTTTCGATTAGGCTTTAAAATAAAACATAAAACTGTGAAACCAGAGTTACAGAAAAACTTAAACACAATCACATAAACAATGATTATATAAGAGGGGTTTCTGAGGCTAATCTTGATTTCTGCAGGACAATAGAGGGTTGGGCGTTGTCAGAAATCACGCCGATCTCACGTCTACATCCACCACATGCGCAACACTTTCCCCTCCCGTGCGCCTTTGTTCGCCTGCAGCTCCACTCAGCCTCACTGCCCTGCCGTACCTCCCGTTATCCAAGTGTTATCCAACACTTCAAGCCCGTGATGCTGCAGACAACAAAGCCAGTCCGGAGCCACACGCATTTACATAACAATGGAAGTTCCCATGCTGAGAAATGGCCATGACGCACAAAAAGAGGGAAAAGCAGCTGCGAATGGGAGATTTTATAGATAATATAAAACTGAGGAAAGAAACCATATAGGTGTACGCATGTTTGTTTTAAGGAAGTGCGCTTAGTTAACCAGACGCATACTTCAGAACATCCGCAAATTCACATGTCACGTAGGCTACTTCTTCTCCCTTGGCGCAACGTAAAAGGAACCACCGCCCAGATTTTGCCCATTCACCATGCGCCTCTCCCCAAAAAAAATCCAAGTTCAACGATGCAAAATCCCCCAGAGAAAAACGCCTACACGGTCCAGCAGAGCGCAGAAACAAAGCACAGTGGCGTCATTTGGATATAACGGGGACCGGACGCACGCAGACGCACGCAGCAACAAAAGAACGGGGTCTTGGACATGTGTGAACGTGTCCGGACAAAGACGGCAACGCGTATCACGTCACTCCAATGTCCCGCACTGCAAAATACCACCTTTACGCAAAATGAACCTTTAATTGCATCGCGCAGGAAGTTGCTATTGGAGTATTGGTGATGCTGAACGCGTTGACGGACACCTGGGTGCACACGATAAAACACAAAGATGTTACTGAGTTAGGGGGTCTTACCGGAGTGCTGTCTAGTGGCTGGGAATGTCTCTAGTCGGAGCGTTGCAGCAGTAGTGGCGTGTCCAACTGTGCGCAATAGATATAGCCAGAAATATGCTAATGACGCATGACATCACTAGGGTCCCTCGGGGCGCCCTCTAGCGGAGAAGCGCGGGAACGGAGTCGAATCACATGCGCTTTTGTTGCTGCTCAACTCTCTGAAGCCGCCACAAAAGCGAAGTGTCCATATTATTCCACGACAAAACACAAGTGCGCATTGTAGTTTCCAATTCGGACATATTGGTGTATTTCTGAGAACGACAACTGCGTCCAAATGCAGTCAGAGCTTTTACGCGCACTCCGTGATTTCCTGACGCCTGCGATACGGTTTGAGCAAAGATGGTTAAGCAACGAGCTCCCCCTGGCGGGAGTAAATGAAATGTTCATAAATGTACATGTTCACGCGTAAAAAGTGATCCATCAGTGATAAATTGTATTATTTTCAACTATTTCAACTTTATTGTAACAAAACAGACATGTAGCAGACTAGTGCAAGACATAAGTATTTTGGTTAATCTAAGTACTAATGCAGATCAAGTCATTTCTAATTGCCAATGACTTGATTTGGGTCTTTCTAATCGAAGTGAACAGCCAGAACTCTCTCTAGAAGCATGTGGTTTGGAGCAGAGTTCAGACTTTGGTCAAGGGTATAGTTTCTGATCCTAAAATTAACTTATTTGTCTGAAATTACAAAAGCAACCTGAAAATAAGTAGAACTTTGGCAATATAAAGATGAAGTTCAGCAGTTATTTGGGTGAT
>KN488981.1:31483-56222 GCA_000787155.1 Scartelaos histophorus | reverse complement strand
ACACACACACACACACACTTTAGAGCGCAGTTACCTGTGGTCCATGGCATTGGAGTTGGCCACAGACAGAGAGGCCATGGCACTGACTGCCTCAGCCTCCTCTGAGTCTCCACGTTTGGCCTCCAGCAGAGACAGTCCCAGCCGTGGGGAGTAGCGATGCACAGAGCGCCAGTACTTACCTGCAAAAAGTTATACTGTATTCAAATATTTGTTGTCAAAATAGATTCTTTAAACAACTACTGAAAAGCCCAAATCTAAACAGTTAGGCGTCACCTCCACTTAAGCATGTACTAGTGTAGGTCAAACAGGTTTGTCACGCTACATGTTAGAGTTGGCACAGGCCTCAAAACCTGATGCACTGTAACATATTATTATTGTGTCTTTATATAATTTGTTGATTGTGATTATTAAGTATTAAACTTACTGTGCGTCTCCACGACTTTCTCTAAAGAGCGGACCGCGTTGGCGTTGGGCCTCTGGTCCAGCACAGCCTTTGGCAGAGGGTCCAGCTGCAACGAGAGCACATGACAAGAGTAATGTCAACAGTCAAGTGCAACCGGGTGCAATACCACATGTGTCCACAAGAGGTCAGTGCTCTGTACCTCTTGTCCCAGCAGCGCAGCCACACAGGCCTCAGATGCGTCGCAGATGGCAGTGAGGTCATGACCCCCCTCCAGAGCCAACACCACGCGACCTCCAGCCAGACTCATGAGCTGCCGCGTCAGATAGCCAAAACCTGCACAGGAAACACCACCGTCAGCACATGTCTGCTTTTATGCACCTGTACCCAGACCGAACGTTCCCTCACATTTGGACGTGAGCGTGTAGCCGCCCAGGGGAGGGGGGTGTCCTTCCACCGCGTCAAACCCAGACGACACCAGCACGATGTCCGGGGCAAACTCGTTGGCTATGGGCATCACCACCGTCCTGCAGACAGACAGAAAAACAAAGGGTTAGATTCAAGAGACAGCCCCAGGAATGTGCAGACGGGACAGGATACAGAGCTTAGGAAACGGGCTTATTACAACACAGCGTTTAACCTTACTGGCTGACAACAGACCTTGAGATCTTAATACTCATAAATAATGATTAGTGCCACCATTATTTAACAGTGTATAAATGTATTACATATATGAAACAAAAAGGAAAGTCTGTCAATAAACCAAAGCAAATAATCAAAGCAATGAGGCACAAAGCTCCAACTGAACATAATACGATTTTATTAATTAAATGCACTTGTTTTTTGCACTTAAAGGACCATATTTCGCTGTTTTCTCATCTATGTTGTTTTTTCACACATGTTTAACACACAAATTCTGCGTATTTAAGCTAAGTTCTTCTCTCAAACACAAAAATTCTGTTCCACCTTGTGATGTCATGTGGTAATACAGGAGGTGCTCCACTGCGTTTTTAAACTCCATACATCTTCACTAAAATTATATTATTATTATTATTTCAGGCCTTTCATTGCCAGTCTGTATTGAACTAGAGGTTAAATGTAGCTGTTCACTTAAAAACTACCACCACATGACATCACAAGGTGGGACAGAGCATTTTAAGCTTTAGTAGATGTAGTCAGATAACAATTAAGGTTTACACAAACACGTGTGAATGAAAAAAAAAACACAAATCTAGGTATGTTTTTGATGAGGTAACAACATTATAACATGACTTAATGCTCAAAAGAGTCCATTTTGTGTAATAAAGAGCCTATAAATACATTTCCTTACACACATTAAGTTGAATTTGTTTGTATGCATTACCTGAAGGCTGCCAAGTACTCTACATCTCCCATGGGTGGGTCGAGTCCTCCAGTGAAGGCAACGTTGACGTTAAACCCAACGCCCGGACCGCTGCCCACCTGCAGGGGGCGACAGCAGCAAAAGCATTCAGTTCTCAGCTCATCCACTAAAGTTTTAACCTAGACTGTGACCTAAATGAAAACGAATGTGAGTGTTCAGGTGTGATCGCGGCATTAGCTCACCTCATCGGGAGCGCCGCTGCCCGGGAAGAAGTTGCCGTCGTCATAGCGATGGATGGATAAGTAAAGCACATTGGGGTCGTCATAGAAAGCCTGCTGGGTGCCGTTGCCATGGTGAACATCCTGAGACGAGAAAAACAGATTGTCAACACATTAAATTGATCCTAAATACAAAAAAAAAATACTTACAACTTACTTTACCAACTTTTTATTGATTTATTTAAGATTCTACTACAATTTAGTCACAATACTAACATTTCGAACTTGATTGCAATATAATACAATGTCATTTTCAACATTAAATAATAATACTTTCTATTATAGAGTAAGATCTGGTGTTATATCTGTATAATCCCTCAGTCGTCCAGGCATGTTCCACAGTGCTCCATGGGCGTATACTGGTCTTATACTTCTTCTGATACAGTTAAAGATCATTCTAAAGCTTCATATCCTCTTGAATGTGACTTTTTTATCAATACCTGATCAAATGAATATCTAGTTTTGATACAATCCATAGTCTGTAGTTTTACCCATAATCCTACATTTTGGCTTTGGATTTCAAGACCATTCAAAAAAAATCATCTAACTTTTAATTCTCAACCCTCCTTAAATCTAAAGTGATACATTAGGATGCACTGACCCAGTCTACGATGAGGATCTTGTTGACGTTGAGTCTTTGCTGCAGAAGTTTGGCGGCGATGGCCACTGAGTTGAAGTAGCAGAAGCCCCTAGTGGCGAAAAGAGAGAATGCACGTCACATCTTTACCACATGACGCTGTTTTATACTTGAGACACTTGTGGAGACACTAGGAGGAGGATATGAAAAATAAACAAACACAGGCTCGGAGGCAGCTGGCGGGATAAAGACTTGTGGTGCAAATAAACCGTGTGCGTCTGTGTGTGTGTGTGTGTGTGTGTGTGTGTGTGTGTGTAGATGTGTCTCCTAAGAGTGCGGTGGTTATGGCTGCGGCCTTACATGGGAGTGCTTTCCTCAGCGTGGTGACCGGGCGGGCGAACCACAGCAAAACCATTCTGTACAAAGACAAACAGACAGAAGTGAGCACTGGGCAAGTCGGCAGGAAAGAAGTCAGTCTACTTAGGTTTTACGGAGAAGGAAGTAAGCTGTTCAATATTAGTTTTAACTACTACAATTTATGACAAAAGTTTAACTGTGTCATTATTTGGATTCGGCAGGGATTGGCTCCACAAACACAAGTCCTTTCAACTAACTACAATCGCGTCTTTGGGGTGGAATAATGGCCCTGTTTTCTGAAGCTATATTAAAAAAGAAAATCACTTTTGTTTATTCATGCTGACAGAGAAAATGTGAACCTTGTGCCGGTTTTGGCTTGTATGTGGGTAGGCTAGTAATTGCAGATTATATTAACCTTAAACCGGGTCAACACATGCAAACTCTGCAAATCCACCCTAGAATTTTGACCTGTCCTCCAGCTTAGTTTTAAACAACGGTTACTAGAATATTGTATGAACATTGCATGAATATTCTCAATTATCACAATCCTTTCACCAATAATACATATTTCAGTGTTTTAAAGTGACCTATTTGTATTTAAAATCACCTGTTTCAGAGCTGCAAGATTTAGAGCTATGAGTATTATGAATATTACTTCCTGTTAATTACCTTGAGTTCTCCAGTGGCAACTTTAAAGACCAGCTCCACCACAGAGCCCACAGCCAGACGAGCTGCACTGGACGAATGGACCTCGTTCCAAATAGTGTCACTGTCCACCTACAAAGACAAAAACGCATCTTTAGAGGTCCTTACATTGCTTTAAATTGACCCTTGTGAGCTGTAAACCATGTAATAATGCTGTTACTTCATCAAAAACATACCCAGAGTCGTGTTTTGTCTCATTCGCACGCTTGAGTAAACCTTTATTATTAGTCTGTCTATGTCTCCAAAGCCCAAAATGCTCCATGAAGTGGTAGTTTTCAATGTAAAAACTATCTTTTATCTTTTGTTTAGTAGAGACTGGCCATTCCAGAGCTGAAATTATCCAAATGACTCCAGTGAAAGTGTAGGATTTGTGTGTTAAACATGTAAATGAAACAAAACATAACTTTGTATTTGATGAGAAACCATTATAACATAGTGTAGAATAGTGTAATATGGGCCCTTTAATAGTCTGATTCATATCTGCCTTAAACAGTTTACTTACTCCGACTCCTCCACATGGTAGCCGAACGAACATCGGAGTGATTGAACCTGGGGCGAGAAGAGGAAATTAGCGCTATCTTCCAAATGAGATCACAGCCTCCTATAGGGTTGTAACCTGCCGATTTGGTTGCGAACGGACGGAGTGAGATAGTAACGGTAATACTCACAATCAAGTTTCTGTCGGAGAGGGTTGGTGCCGTAGAGCAGGACGTGGGCTTCGGAGTGCACCGTCTGTAGCTCCTCCAGAGTGGCCTTCCTCCCTCGGATACACTGCAGCAAACACAGAACATGGACTTACACTCGTTTCCTGGAGACTCACAACTTTAACCATAATCACTACATGCACACAAATGTAACTATAACTCAAATACTGAACTAACCCATGTCTGATCCATGTGCATAGACAGTAAAGCAGTAAAAAGTGACTATGTATATTACTTTTTTTTATCTGATTTTCACAGATTTTTTTTTTTTTTTTTTTTTTTTTACAAAATGTGACCATTGAAACTGTTTAACCAATTACCCTATGGATTTTTAGTAATTTAGTCATTCAGTATTTTCTGTTTCATTAGTTTTGGCACATTAATTTGCCCTTTTTTTGGATAAATTTTCTTTCAAAACCCGCATAGGTGTGAACAATCAGACAGAAATCAGATTGACATAATATTTACGGAACATTTCATTTACACAACATTTCAAATACCTGATAACTGCAGAAATCAGATAACGATCACATTTTTGGTGCGCGGTGACTGTGCACACGAGCAACACTACTAAACACCCGCCTACACACAGTTAGGCTTCTCCTCTTCGCTAGAATAAGGGGGTCAAAGGTGGAACACGGGCGCGTACCTCACACTGCGCCCTGAGCCCCGTCTCCTGCAGCCGGGACCATATACTCTGGATCCGCCCCGCGTGCTCCGGGTGACTGTTGGTGTTTCCGCACATGCACTGGTGTTTCTGCATCAGGGAGTCGTACACCAGACCTGAAGCACAAAACCAGGAGTTAATAATATGATCTTTAATCAATTTATTAAACATTTAGCATAGTTCATACAGTAGTCATGTCACGAAAAAGCATATTCTTGATGTTCTAAAAGTGGAGTGGCAATTTGAACAAAACACTGGAGATAAATGGCTGATATATAGAGCCGATATCTGGACTTTTTAAGTGCGTCAGCTACCGGCCTTACATCTCCAGCACAGGCAGATATTTAGTTTTGCCTAAAAATACACAAAAAAGCTTTAACATGAAGAGATAGCTGCACAAAAAGTTATCTTCAAAGGTTTGTGGTATAAAAGGACAAGGGGGTTGGAGTTAGAATTACATAAATTGGTGAAAATAACCTAAATCGTCTCAAATTATTGTCCCAAAAATATTCTTAGAACTTATCTGTATTTGAAACGGAATAATTTGAAATAGGCATCGACCGTAAAAAAAAATCTCTACAATCCTCTGAGTTCAGTTTCAGTCCAGTTAAGTTAATGCAATAAAACACCTATAGTGGAAAGTAGAAGAAAGTTTTCAGGTCTGATATACAGCTTTTTTTTAATAGTGAGGAAGTATATTTCAAAAAATCCTGCAATGAAATGATAGCCTTTGTTTTTCCATTTTGTTTGCATAAAAATATATCTGTTTTTTGGAACAGTGTTTGAGGTTAGAGCTGCATTTAATAGAGAAATACTGTAAAAAGGATATACTGCAAATTTCATAAAACTGTGTAAGAAGAATACACTGCAAATCTCATAAAATTTTATTCTCTTTATTATTTATCTTGTTTTAAGGGATATATACTAAATGACTGCTAAATATGCAAGATTATTAAGCTTATTTCAAGAAAATACTTTTTTCCCTTTAGTTTTCATATCTATAAACTAGTTAGAATCCACACAAAACAAGCAAAACAAGAGTGAAGTTGGTGTTTAAGACATTAGCCTTTCTAAAAAATAAGTGTATTTTTAGGTTTTATGCTTATATTATTGCTTAGAATAAGTGATTTTTATCTTATTTTGAGATTTATGAAGGCCTAGATATATTTTCTTATTTTAAGATTTCTCGATAAGTAAATTTCACTTGCGCAGGCAGATCATTTCTCTTGTTTAAAGTGCAAGTGTATTTATTCTAGTTTAACCAAGGGTGTTTTTGCAGTGTATAATCACTATTTGATTTTTATTGCCATTACCATCCAGCACCTTCACCATAACACTTAATTAAAGAGGGTCTAACGACTTTCTAAGTGCACTATATATACACTGTATTTTCCAAGATATATTGACCGCACAAAAGAACAGAAAAAAACCCCTAAAAACTTGCAAAAGAAAAAGAAATGTGGAGAAGATTCTAAGAAGTTATTGCTTCTCATCTTCGAATGATACAGTGAGACAGTTGGTCAAATCCCAATCATATCTTTTAATTACCTATGAGAATGAAATTGTGTGCGAGGAAAATTAACTTTCCGTACAACTTTTTACTACACTTCCTACCTACACACACAGTGGAATTGTGTAACAGTACACAGCGGAATCGTCTGTCTGTACCTCCCGAAAAACTTAAAATCCTGCTTTTGTTATTCTAATGTTAGTCTGTGTGGTTTTGGAAGTGAGTGGGAGTCAAGAGGGCCAAACTGTAGCAGGGGCCTGGAAACAAGTCCACACAGCTCTGGTGCACAAGCAGAGATAACAGCTATCAACACTAGAAGTGGTGGGAGGAAGGCTTTCTCAAGGACGGCTTCTTTTCAGTATTCTGCGCTTTGTTCAGACCATCATATGTCTGAGAAGAAGAGGAGTGGGAGAGACTATTATGGACAACAGATGGAGAACTTCTCGGCTAAATTAGCAGTTTCGTAATGTAAAAAAGCGATTATACATACAGCTATAGGTTGCATTCATGTTGTAGAATATGAAGATTACATAATTTCAGATGGAGGGCGATGTTTTTGAAAGCAATACCCTTATCATTATTTGTTAAGAGACTAATTCCACAGACTTACAGTATTAATCTATGGCTTAAAGTCCTTTCAACTGACAACTATTACGTTTTTGAGCTGAATAATAGCGCCACTTTCTAAAGCTATTGTGAAAGGAAGACATTGAACTTTGTGCCAGTTTTTGTTTCATGTGGACAGGCCCAGTAATTATAAAGATATTCACTATAAACCAGACCAATAAATCTACAATATTACAGTTCAAGGGCCCATATGACACTGTTATGGTGTTATGTACTAATCCAAAGTACGTACGTGTCAAGGTAACAGCGTTGTAAGACATAAAGTTCACAATTTTGTCTAATATAGGACCTTTAAGGAATCACTCAGCCATTCACATACACATTCATACACAAGGGTACGCAGACACAAGGTGGGTTAAGTGTCTTGCCCAAGGAAATAACGACAGCATTCATCTGAGGGAGCTGGAATCACACCGCCAACTTGCAGATCGCTCAATCAATTCTAAACTGCAGGTGTTCTCGTATATTGTATTGTCTTATGAACGCGTGCACGGACCTGTAGTGAAGCGTGGTTTGGTGGGTGGTTCTGGAGCCGGGACGCTGATGGGGAACGAGGAGGCCGAGGCCGGAGAGGACTGCGCCCGCGAGAGGGGCCTGTGCCCGGGGAACGACATGGACAGGCCGGCCGCCTCCATGGACGCCTGGTAGTTCCTCAGCTGGTGGATGCGCTGCTGCTCCAACAACAGGGCCTGCTGCTCGCATAAAGATGAGAACGATGCTTTAGTCTTAAATAGCACTTTAAAAAGACACTCTAAGTCAGTTACATTCATGCATTATTGATTTACACCCCGTACTCAGACACAGTGAGCTAAGTAAGCCAGTGGTGCCAAGCCTTTTTGCCTTGAGCACCCCCTAACTCAGGTCTAGACAAAGAATCTCTTTACTCTAGTCGTACATTTGTATTTTAATTATATTGATGTCCAAAATCCTCTACAGCATTCTAAAGGATTGTACAATTACTACAAAGAACTTTTCTATACAGTTTCTGTGATAATCTGAATGCTCGTTCTGGGTTAGACTGATAAAGGCGTGGTTGGCATCTGCACAAACTGCCAATCGTACAACCAATGCAAACTTATATTCATACATAGGCCAGGTGGGTGTCTTGCCTGGGGGCACAAAAACACTATGCATTGGTTTAACTGCTGAACTTGACCAAATATAACAAGATTAACTTAACTCTTTATGGAGACAGTAAAATTTCTGTATTGCAAATACAAGCTGTGACCAAGAGAGGGCAGCCATAACAAATGAGTTCCCTTTACTTCTTATGCGAAAGAGTAACTTAACTTGAATCAGCTGCTATAAAAGTACTATAAAAGTAGTAAAAGTAAAAGTTTAAGCTTCCAAACCAGGTGGTATATGTGCATTTTTTCACTCCAAAGATATTCCACCATAACATGCGAGTTTGTAGTACCTGTCTGAAGATGAGTTCCTGCTCTCGGTGCTGCTGCAGGGCCTCCTCTTGTAGTTCCTGGGGGTCCGGCGGTTCCTGTTTGATGGTGACCCCCGGCGGCAGGTCCTGGTGCTCCCTCAGCTCCTCCTCCGTCTCCTCGGGGTGGCTCTGATGCTGGCGGCCCACCGGAGACTCACTGGGCTTGGACATGATCTGAGAGACACAGACGTCGAGACATCAAGACAAGTACGTCCATATACGTCCATATCATTTTCAAGTGCCTATATCACGATAATTTTTATTTTACACGCACAAACCCTTTATATTAAGGACTTCATACAGCTTTACTAGAATCATTTGGATGGTTTCAGCCCTGGAATTGCCAATCTCGACTCAACAAAAGGTAAAAGGAGCTGTTAACTTGATAACTACGGCTTTATAACATCACAAACAGGTGTGAATAAAACAAAACACAACTCCATGTCTGTTTTTGATGAGATAACAACATTTTATCACAAATTAAAGCTCACAAGAGTCAAGTTGTGTAATATACGATCTTTAAGTAACTGCAGGATTTCCATAAAAAGTGCCTATAAGGGACAACAAGTAGAGAGGCGCTGATTTTGTTGCTGATCCAAATTCGAAAACTAGTTAATTCTACTTTTTTGGACCAATAACTCGATGTGATAAAAGTATTTGTTGACCTTGAACGTCTCATAATGTTGTTTTTATACAAAGTTGTAGTTATAGATGATTAACAGAAAAAATGAAATGCATCAGTTTTGACATATTTTAAGAAAAGAAACGCTATTTTCAGGGTATCGAGTATTAGCAGACAAATGGTGCAACAACAAGCTACATTTTAACTGCGACGATTACACTGAATAACATTATTCGCATCGCCACCATGATCTCAGCAGAAATATGTGATAATAATGTGATAATAATGTAAATACCCTCTTCTGTTACCGCGTTCTAAAATTCGAGATGGAATATTTCTGTGCTGGAAACGAGCGAATACAGCAGAGTTAAGACTGTACATGAATGTGAAAGAGACCACATAGCCACATAATAATCCTCAACAGTTGGTCACAAACGTAAGGCCACACGTTTCAGTTGTAATGTGTGGATTCCAGTAACTATACTAATGAGAAGAGTTTAGCCCCAGTGATTAAACCGAATGACCAATAATGACACATGGGCCTGCACAGCTCTGGTGAACAGGGCTTAGCTGTGGTCAGTACGTTTGTGTAAGCTCTGAATTAAAGCTAGCTTCATAAAACATAATTACGATGTGAATTATATTTTACAATCGGAACAGCAGGATATGACAAATCCTCTGGAGAAGTGTGAAGTCGGCACACACCACCATTTGCTCTCCCTCATTTCTGGCAAATCGCGCCTCGTCTCTGGAGCATTCTCCTTTTAACAAGCTTAATTTGGATTACTGAGTGCGATTGGCGTCTCGCTCGTTTCTAAACTATCTGTTGTAATTGAAAGCAACTGGCTGACGGGGTTTTGGGGGTGAAATGTGTGGTCGAACAGAGACATTCCTGGCTCCCTGTGGCCAGGCCAGAGCAACGCTGCTGTATTCACTTTGATGCATTCAGAGCATTCAAGGCTGGACTTGCCTCTGTGATGGAGTGTGTGAGAACAGTTGCATGGGGAGCGCCGCAGCTACAGGTCTGTGCGTACAGTCTGTGTGTGTGTGTGTGTATGCGTCTGCGTGTGTGTGTTTCCCAGAGCGCTCAGCCTCAGGGGCCCTTGGCCCGGGGCCAGGGGACAGCATTGACGTCAGAGCATTCAGCAGAGCTCACTCAGCTCCTCCCTCCTCCTCTGTTCTGCTCTTCTAAAGCAAACTTCACATTAAAACCCCTCTGCTCCACTCTCAACTCTCTCAGCCTTGGACCATTCAATCTTATACCCTCCGACTGCAAACTTCCAAAGAAAAAAAAACATATTTATTCACAGTCTATTTTATTGCAGAGCCATGTAATTAAAATCAATTTATACTGAACATACTTGGTGAATTAATGATAAGTTTGTTCATGTTCGTAGAAAACCACAACAAAGCTGCCTGATCCAGACTGAGGCTCAGTCACGTTTGAAGGAGCGAGTGTGACGTCACAAACCGCAGTGACTAATGGTATGAGAGACAGGCCAAAGTACATGTGCTCTGAACCAAACCTGTTTATCTCACGTCTGCTCTGCAGGAGACTCACTTTAAATGACTAAATGTGATCACTTGTTTTCTAATGAGCTGTTAAACTTCTGTGTCAAGAGCCCATCTCCATTGTGCATAGAGGATGTGCCGGATGTGTCCTTGGGATGCCAGTGGCTCTTATAGATGTTTGTGTGAAAAGCTGCCACTTGAGGTGTGTGTAGCAAATGAAGGGAGAGAACAGAGGAGGCAGAGGAGAGGAGGAGGAGGAGAGGATTTCCCTTGTTTCATCCGCCCACCTCTGCACGGCGAGCACCACCCGTGGTAGGTGCACATCTACAGCACTGGCTGCTCACTTCCTTTCTGACCATGTATGGCACAGACTTCCGCCTTGTTGCTATGGCAGCGTGGCAGTTGCCTTGCTGCCCGTGGCAACCGTCTCAGGGCAGAGCGGTGGTCACAAACATCGCCTCGTAACGCTCAGCCATACCTCCTCCGCGGCTTCACAGCAAACACGCAATAGAGAAACTAATCAAGCTCTTAATGCTGCCGGCCATCGCCTTTTAGCGCCTCCTCCTACACAAACAGCTCCACTCAGCCTGTGGCGCCCCCTGTGGCTCTTGGGCCTAATGACCTATTAGTTTATCTGATGTAATGTCACATGTGCTCTGCTACAGATGCTGCTCCACTCCACAGTACAAACAGCTACAATAAGGCTGACTCCACAATCTCCTCTCAAAGCCTCTCTGGGCAGCTTCAAGAAAATGAATGAGTGTACGACATGAGCTTGTTTCCATGTTCTGATAACTCAATCCTAGTGGGTCGATTCAGGGTTTTAAGCATTAAAGGCGTCTCACAGGTTCATGGTGTACAGCCCACCCGCTGAGCCAAAGGCAAAACAATAATTTCATCTCACCTTGGACAGAAATGTTGTCTTAACTTTGCAGGTGCCAATTAGTTTGTTTGTGGTTTTATGTAACACATCCACAAGTGAAAAGACTGTGTGAAATACTACTTAAATACAGCTTTGGACAACAATATGGGGGGCTTTACATTCTAAAACAAATGATTGCATTATGTTGTATTGTGTTAGACATAACATCTGTTCTGTTGAGTGTATGTGTGATATTATGAGTAATAACGTATGTAATAGCATGTGTAATAGTTTCATGTTGTAGTTGAGACCTTGTTGATGTGCAGCTGTTGCTGTTGGAACTGCTGCTTGTGCTTCTCGAGGAACTGCTGGTGCTGCTGCTGCACCACAAGCTGCTGCAGAGCCAGGGCCTGGGCGTGGGCCTGGGCACTGCCCTGGGGCAGAGGGGCGGACTGGGTCCTGGCCAGGGGCCGGTGCTGCCGCTGCAGTTTGGCCATGGAGGCGGCTGGTGACATGGACAGACCACTCACACCTGCACAGAGAGGAGAGAAGAAGCCGAAACCCAAAACCATGAGTGAATAATCATGTCTCTATGGAGGGCTTTCCTTTCAGGCGCAGAGTGCTCATTTCTCAAGAAAACAGGAACAGAGAAGGCTTTGTCTCACAATAACATGAGCTGTATGCTTCTTATTGTACATTCAATTAAGTCTTAAAAGCTTTCAGTATCGGAGCCTCCTCTGCACTATAGGCACTAGAAATATGATCCATCTGGATATGGGCTGTATCATAGAGATACATCATAACCAAGGCTTCTTTTTCATTTACAAGCACTTGTGTTTGAGGTTAGCTGGACTCCCTCATGTTATGAGCTGACAAAGTTCATTTTCATCTGAACTTTTTCAATAGACTTTGCAAAAGAGTTGCCCATCTCACTTTGAGCGAATGAGACAGTACAACATTGTGTGCAGTCTCCACACATTCACACATGGCTCTCTAATCTGGTTTTGTGCTGGTGTTGGACCTAAGATTAGTAAGCAGATGTATTTGTGAACCAAATAGAAACTGCCATCTGTGCAACCAGACTGCAGATTTACTATTATATGATTCAAGCTGTGAAGGGTGAGGTCCAGTTGGGGTATAAAGACAAACAAACACACAGAACAGTAAAGAACTAAATGTGGACCCAAACCCTCTGTCTGTGAGGTGCAGATCATGAGGATGTGTCTGTAGAGTTCTCATTGCTCTTCACAATGCGCCTCTTGGCCTGTGTGGGCGAGCACTTGCCCTCATAGTTACTGTACGTTTTGTGCGCACACACACTTTTGTGCGTCTGTGTGTGCGTCATTGGTCCATTCATCGCCGCTGCAGTCTGAAAATAGCAGCAATGGGGCAGTCAATGAATGAGTTGATGGGAAAAGCAGCACAATGAGCCCATGTCAGTGTCTCATAGCACACAGACACATATGAAAGAGGCTTGTTAGTCTGAGCTAATGAATGGATGTCTGTCAGTGTAAAGGGGCACACAGTGTACCAGCAGCACATATCGCTCACCAGCACAAGAAACGCCATTCAAATTGTTGAGTGACCAGGGCTACATTTTGTGCTTTTATCTGTGCAGCCTCTCTATCAATAGTCTAAGTGCTGGAGTGTTGTTGGCACCTGTCACCAGGGGGCTCTGCGCTGGGCTCTGCTCCATCAGCACCATGTGTTGGAGAAGAGGACTGTGCCCGCCGTGCCCTGTCCCGGCACCGGGCTCCAGGTAGGGGGTCAAGTGGCCACCTGTGAGGAAGGGAGGGCTGAGCGAGAGGGCCGGCTGTAACCCCACCTCCTGCTGGACTGAAGTCACCTGCAAACCAAGGACATCCAGAGTCACAGTGAATACATTTAGGGACAGGGAATACATTTTAGTTTTAGGTTAGTTTTAGCCAACAACAAAGTATATTTTAAATTAATGAAACAAAAAATATCTTGTCCCAGTAGAGATATATTGTATAAGCAGCTCTTGAGGTTAATATGTTTTATTGTTTGAAAATGAGTATGTGTGTGTTAGCATGCTAGTTGTTGTTAGCTTCACATTGATGCCAAAACTCCACTCTGGTCTCTAAAAGTTGTGAAAAGCGGTTAGATAACGAATAATTAAGATGCTCAGTCTGGATAAGGCGAGAGAGGAATAACTTCGGCGACCGGTAACAATCCGGTACAGTTCCTTTAACTCTGATAATGTATTTCTTTATGGGACGTGTACAGACGTGTTACTACAGGTTGAGCTTGTTTGTGGTCTGGTTTGGATGGAACTTGGGTCTAGTGTGCACTCATTTCTTTCCTATCAGTACTTTTAGTCATAGTTTTAGTCATTATGATAACGTTATATTCGGTGTTAGTCAGAAGAAGCGTTGTCACAATAGTAAAACTTAAAACTTGATTTCAGTACTAAGGAATAGACTCAATACTGATTCTGAAACATTCTTTCTTTATCTCTCTGTTCTTTTCTTTATCTAATCTACAGAATTGGCTACTGCATTATGACCATCTAGCCTCATATCTGTGTAAATCTTCAGTCGTCCAGGCGGTTTCTATGGGCGTATATTAGTCTACGTGCTCTTATACTTGTTCAGATTCAGCTCAAGATCAGCTATTCAGGAAAGGTTCATGTCTGTCTTGTGAATGCGCCTTTTTTTAAGTGTTGATACCTGTCTAGTTCCGATACTACTTTTGGTATCGATGAGTATCTGATTTTCAATACTTTTGACGACACTAGTCATGAGAAATATGACACTGACAAAAGTATGACAAAATATTTTAGTCCACAAAATCAACACTGCGCAGGACACAGTAGAATTAAATCCGTGTCTGTGTTCTTACGTTGGAGGCTGCCGTGGCCGTGGCGGTAGCTGGCAGACCGAGGGTGATGTTGGGTAGAGATGGCGAGGTGTAGAGGGACAGTTGGCTGATAGAACCACGCTCTGCATTGCAAAGCCTCTGGGCCAGCGACGCCTGAAAAACACATTTTAATTATTCATGTCTCAAAAGTGTAAAGATACACAACGGCGCATCAAGAAGAGAAGGACGAGGGAGCCAGACTAAAATGGTCCCAGCCACTATCCTCCTCCTCTCCTCCTACAGGCTGCTCGAGTGGCCCTAATGGCTGCCACAAATAGCTGCGTGCCAAGCTTTTCCTCCTCCTCCTCTTCCTCCTGTGCGACCACCATCTGAAGATCCTCAGTCTTTGTGCACGGACAAGAGGCTAACGGCTAGCACCCACAGACCGGGCACCAGCAGCCCTTTATCAGAAACAGCTGTCTAATGTGCCTCTAAGTTGCTGCTTTCTGACTCTTGTTATAATTAAATACTTGTTTCACTGAACATGCAAAAAGTCTGAGTTTCCCATCGCTTAAACAAGCAAGTTGTACTGGCTGTTTCATCGTAATAAACCCTAGTCCAATCTGTTTTCTGTTCGCCGCACAAAATTGGTCATATCTTTGTCAATTAAAATTTATGTCTGAGAGGCGTGAGCGTGTTAAACCACATTTTTGAGTGTGAATCAGAAATAAAAGCCAAAATCAGCAACTATTAGCCTCTGAAAGTGCAATAAAAAAGAAACAATAGTGGAAGAAATACAAGTGCACTTAGACATGCGGAATCTGTAGATTTTGCAGTAAAATATATATATTAGTGGAAATTATACAAAAACAGCCTATACTGTAAAATATTGTACTTACCTCAGTGCTATTGGACATGGACACAGTGATGCCGTTCTCATTGGGGATGTTGTTGGAGCTGTTATTGGGAGAGCTCGGACCTGACCCGGGTGCACTGCTACACGCCGAATCTGGAACAAAAATTAAAAAAAAAATGTCTTAAAGTTTCAACTTTGGGCCACAATATTTTTGATGATCGAAGAAGTGAGATTAAGTCAGATTAAGTCATCTAATTACTACTCTAACTGGTTAATTTCCAAAGTTTTAACCTGTTTTAATCAAACTTAAAACAGTAGTATTGATGTACTTCTGTTTTATTGCAGTGTGCATTCTTGCAAATAGAAATAATGAAATGAACGCACAGTTAATTGACCAAGTAATTATAATCTGAGAACCAGTTTTGTAAATATAATGCTTAGTTTAGGTTACTCCGTTAAGTGTCCATCCAAAATGCAAATCTGATTACTCCCCTACACAGTTATAATAAATAAATCCATGCACAGATATCCACTGCACTATAAGCCAGTGATTCAGTTGTTAAGTTTAGTGTGTTTGGCCCCTGCGCTCACCTGCCATGTCCAGGGAGCGTTTCTTGGCCGTGGTGATGGGGCTGTCACGGCGGCGCAGGAGAGGGCTGCTCCGGCGCTCCGTCACCTTCTGCTTGAGTCGAGAGCGCAGCTTCAGGTTAGGCTCTGAGGCTGTGGATCACACACACAATACGACAATCGTGACTCATCCTTTGTCTGCTCTGACTCCGGGCACCGCTGCTACTGTTACCGTTACTGAGGAGGCAAAAACACTGTGGGGAACAGAGCCCAACAACACTGGAAGCTTGTTTAGACATTTGGGATGTATTCACCCTCTGGCTTTAGGGTTTTAAGTACTTGTGTAACGGCTAGATATGAAAAATTAATTATTATTCTGAAAGGGGATGAGGTAATCTTTGTGTAATGGAAGAAGATAAGACAAAAATAAATAAATTCATTAAGTGACAATAAAATAAATGAAAGGGGCTCATATTACGCTATTTTCTGATCTATGTTTCCTCATCAAAAACGTATCCAGAGTTTCATTTTTTGTTCTGTTCTTCTCTCAAATGGAAAACACTGTTCCATCTTGTGATGCAATGGAAGTGCTCCACTGTGTTTTTAAACTCCATATACCTTCACTGTAATAATATGGATAATTTCAGCTCTGAAATTGCCCATCTCTACTGGTAAAAGTTAGCTGATAATTTACAAAAACACTGCTTCATGACTTCACAAGGTGGAACAGAGCTTTGGAGATGTAGACAGACTAATAACAAAGGATTACTCATATGTGAATCAAACAAAACACAAGGTAAGAACATTCTAACATGGCTTATTTTGTGTAGAATAGGACTTTTAATGGATCAAATTTAAACAAAGAACAGATATTTATATTAATCTGTGTTGAAGGAAAAGCTTTGCATGTATTTTCAGTTTAATTACAATAGATTTGTTTTGGATTAAACCTAAAACGTTCCTAATTGTTGCTAATTCAGACTACACCTGTGTCTCATTATCACAAACTGTCAGCGTTGTCGGCGTTAAAAAGGCCCTCAGACGCTCCGCTGTACATCTCCTTTAATGAACACGGCTCCCCGACATCGCCGGAGTTTACTCTTCTAAACCCAACTTCAATCTATACAGTCTCAAGCCTTTATTTTGACTTTGTGCCGGCGTTGTTTTGTTCCTTGCCAAATCCTCCGACTTTGCGCCGTCTGGCCTCGTTGATGTTGAACAGAAAACAGTTTGAACAAATCAATCTGGGAGGCTGGGAGAGTTACCTGGGCTACAGTCTCACCGGCGCTTGGCTCAAAGTGGAGACATCGATTTTTGTCACGGAGAATCTTGGACGAAGTTGTAAAAAGCTGCTCTTATAAACAATTCAGCTGGGGTGCATTCTCTCTTTCTGTCTCTCCGCGATCGGGCCACACTGTGATCCTTTATTCACAGAGACGTATTTGCGAAAAAAAGCCACAATTTGGGTTCTGTGTCTAATTAGGCTTAGACTTAGCCAAACTTTATTGATCCGCAGGGGAAATGATTTGGGCGCAGTAGCTCACGCATCACAATATAATATAATACAAAAAGCAGAAATATAAATGATAAAAAACACATTCAAAACAAGAGACTGGTGTCAAATACGGCGTAATTATATTAATTTATAGCAACGCTCACAAGCATAAAGATGTAGAAAGATGGCGCCTGTGTTATATTTGGCTGTGTCAACTCTTTAAACAAGTATTTGTACAAGAAAAAATATAGAGATATAGTAATACAAATATATCTCTCGGCTATATACAAGAGGTCATAAGGAGAAGCAGCGCAAAGATGAAATAGTGATTGACGGGACATAGGGTTATCTGTTGCATAACTTGTTGTACAGTTGTATACAGTACGGTATGACCTGTATTCCACTATCTGAGCGGAGATGTAGGAGCCTGTTTGAGAAAGAGCTGCTTTTTGCTTTTGAAAACGCAGACGAGCAGACAAAAACAGGATGTCACCTTCCCAGCGCGCACCAAGGCTAATTTTGTGTTTACTTTTCACGGCCAATCAAAAGCCACAGATCATTCTCTTATTCATTATCCAATTTTTAATCATCACGGGAGGGCTGCATCCAAATACAGTGAATCATTTGCCCTCATTACAACAGGCTCATCTGCTCCTAACTCCTCGTGTTGTCTGGTGGAGCGCGTTTCCTGGCAGTTACTTCGAGGCAGTATTTAACCAAATGAACTTTTCCCCATCGTCGGTGTCAGGTAAAAATAACAATGTGGTCGACCGGGGCAAGAGGAGAAGAGACTGAGAGGAGATTAGGACCAGTCCAGAAATGAAAAGCCAATTTGGAGCAATGCGATAAGGACTTTCTCAGGCGTTCTGTCCCCGGTTGTAACACATTTGACTTTTAGATTTTTACACACAATGGAAGTGGATGGTGAATTATGCAAAAGGGCTCTGGAAATATAGGTCACAAGCATAAAAGTGACTAATAAGTGAAAGAATGATTTTAAATGCAAAGATGACAAAACTTTCTGACATTCAAACTTCAAAAGAGTTGATAAGGTTTTAAAACAGTGTCCTATGGGCAGCTCAGTGATGATGAACGTATTTATAAATGTATTATAAACATTTTAATATTTTATTTTGGGACATTTATTCCACTTTTTATTAAGACGTACTGATACATTGCACCTGTAAGAGTTCTGATATACTGTAAAAAATAATGCTGAAATCAGAAAAAAAGTGTGTTGTACAATTTTATTAATAAAGGGCCCATATTTTCTAATCTACACTGTTATAAAGTTGTTTCCTGGGGTTGTGTTTTGTTTAATTCACAGATTTAAACAATCAAACCCTGCATAGGGTTTGATTGGGCTGATTAGGCTGAGTTCTTCTCTCAAACTGAAAATGCTCTGTTCTACCTTGTGATGTCATGTGGCAATGCAGGAAACGCTCCACTGTGTTTTTAAACTCCACACATCTTCACTAAAATCTTTTGGAAGATTTCAGCTCAATCATTGCCATTCTCTACTGAACTAAAGGTGAAAGGTAGCTGTTAATACAAGTACTACCGCTTCATGACGTCACAAAGTGGAACAGAGGAGCTTTGGTGAAGGAGAAGACTAACAATAAAGTCAATAAAACAAAGCACAACTCCAGATATGATTTGAAGAGGTAACAAGATTCTAAAATGACCGAAAACTCCCGAGAATCACTTTTGCGTAATATATGACCATTAAAGTTACTATTAATTATTATTATTAAAGCATATTTATTAAAGTTGCTCACGTAAATGTCAGTACCACAGATCATCACACTAGGTCTACCTGAATTGTTAATGAGAATGACTTTATTTTGGGGTATTCATGTTTTTAGAATAGTTTTTCACGGTTTCGTCAACTCTGCATACATAAAAGAGGGCCATATGGTGTGAAGGCGTGAACAATGTGGGCTATGTAAGCAAGTACACATTCTGTACAATGCAAAAGTAAACTATGTGAAAACAGCATGAGTCTATTATAACTGTACAATGTCGTGTCGATGTAAAAACAATGTGCCCCTCTTATGAACCACAAGCATATTAAGGCCTTTGTTTAGTGCCATAGAGAACACATACAGTCTTTACACATGACATGCTCTGCACTCCTCGCATGCTGCTTTGTGCTCAAGTCCGTGCGGGCCCGTCCCGTTACCAAACTGACTCCCCTTAATGTCCGTAGGGCCCTAGTGCGCCCCCGTGAAGCCCACTGCCCCATTTCGGATGCAAAGAAACGCTCTGCCGCTGACAAAAGCACCGGGCCAAAGGTTTTGAACTTCCCAGAATGTTTATAGAACGGGAGCATGGTCATGACCTAAACGTGACGCTGGTTCACGCTAACACGAACACGCAACCGTCCCTCTCCGTACGCTAATGAAGGATGCTCAGAACATACCGTGCCGGATCGGGAGTAAACTATCTGAATCATAACTACTTACAAAGGTTTCATTTATTTAGGTCATCGGCGCTATGTAAGTGTTACGCCACCTGCCTGCCTGTATCCATGGAGATGTTGTTGCTTTGGAATATTAAACAACAAGGCATTAAAAGTATAAATCAGGCCCAGACCCGACCACGCTTAGCTTCTGAGATTAGACGAATCAGGCATTCTCAGGGCGGTAAGGTTATAAGCTATTTACATTAGATTACAGGTGTTTCAAAAATAGTCCCGTTTGTCTCCAAGGAGATACTTCATACTGTGGAATATTCAATGATATATCCAAGAAGCTTTAAAATCCATACAACAAATTAGTCCATTCACTAGACAAGTTGTTTTTTCGTATAATATTCGTGCATTCTCCGTTTTTGAGCTGCTTGTGCGAGTATTGGATGCGTTTAACAGGAGTGAGGTGAGTGGAACAAAAGGCTGCTGTTGTCCCCTGACCGTTGCTGGGAGCCCGGGAGCTGCCGTAGTATTTTATGGCCAAGCGGTGATATAAAAGCGCCTCTAACCTCTCCCCGGCCGGCATTACCATAAGTAAACCCCGCAAAGCACGTCATCGCTGTGGGCAAATATCACCGGGTGGCATGGGCCCTCTGCTCCAGCTGCCACCCACAGTCCCCAAGCCTGGCAGAAGCGAGCGCCCACCCCGGGGACCCGCCGCTTCACCATTGTGTCTTTTACTATCGCCGTTTAAATATAACTTATGCCCCATTGCTCATTGTGGCAGTGCCTTCACACCTTTGCCCACCTCCTTTGCTCTGCATTTAATAAGAAACCGATACTCCCTCCAGGCCCAACCTCAAGAATTTTTCCAAACACAAATCTTAGCGGTGTTAAATAGTGAATAAAACGAGCAAAAATTCCTTCACACTTTGAGCTTAAAGTCTGTTCACTACACCTGAACATAGACACTTGCTGATTCGCGTACTATAATATTTGCATATATTGTTGGTACAAGATTTTTTTCCAAACACAAATCTTGGCGGTGTTAAAGGTGCACTGTGTAAGATTTTGGTTGGGTTCCATCCTCTACTTGTTCCGCAATGTTCCACAGTATGACATTAAACAGCTCAAACTTATATTCATTCAATTACAGGTCGTTTTATAGCTCAAAAAAGCCTGCAAAAACCAGCATTCTGCCTATGAGCGAGGCTGCCTTTCCACGGATCTGACCTGTAACTTGGTCTCTCTCTTCTCCAACTGTTTAGCATTAGATACAAACAAAGTAATAACATTTCCATGGAGACAAACAGGTAGCTAATCCTCCACGAGAAAAGCTATGCAGTGCACCTTTAAATAGTGAATGAAACAAGCAAAAATACCTTTGCAATCTGAGCTTAAAGCCTGTCCACTATACCTGAACATAGACACTTGCTATGTTGCATACTCCAATATTTGCATATAATGCTATGTACAGAATGTAAAAAATTCAAGGCCAGTTTCAGCAAAGCAGAGAAGCTCACTAACTACCAACAAAAGTCCGAAAAAATACAACAGTTGAGAATTGCCCGACCCAGTAGCCTCATACAGACAGTAAACAATGCAGAGTTATATAGAGTTATAGGGATCCCAGGGCGGCCCCAAAAGTAATTGTTGCACAGTTCAATGGTATGGACCCAGCAGACCGACTTCTTCCATATGATATTAGAGCAGTCGGAGAAACGTACACAATAATCAACGGCTAAGGCAATTTCTAGTGCCTGAGTTTTCTATAATCACTCTCAATAGTATGGAAATAGGTAGTATTAATGATATGATCTGCTGCTGATTTAAAACCACCCCAGTGCATAGGGGAATATCAAAGCCTAATAAAATGCCAGGTGCTAAAAAGGTTTTTATGTGGTGTCTCACTAATTTGAGTTGAGTTTGTTGAACTCTCTCTGGATTGCTCTCTCGGCATTGGAGAGGGCTGCTGATATACAGTTAATAAGGCCTGGCCCTGAGCCTGTTGAATATACAGCGTGATGGGGCAGTGTGTGTGAGGGTTTAACATATATAAAGACAGAGCAGTACCGGTCTTTCTCAGGGGGAAGTCGTCCCTCGGGTTGTAGACTCCCAGCACAGGGTGGTTGAAGGTGGACATGCCGGTCTGAGGAGGGGAGCTCTGGTCCAGGGAGCTGTGCTGAGTTTTGCTGCAGAAACACAAACAAAGTGTGAGACACAAAACAGCCAAGCCACATCAGGCCAAGCCTACATCACTCAGACATGTGACCAAGATGTAATCTTCTCCACGGTAACTAACGTGATGGCTGTCATGGCTGTATGATTAAGGCATGATGCAAATCCTTTGGCGAGGCTGCAGACACGTCCCACCATCTGCTCACTGCAGCAGAAGAAGGTGCTTGTTGTAGGCAAAGTTAAGCTGTTGGCTTTCTCCCAACTGCATGTTCCTGACAAGTCCATGTACACACGTTTGTCTGCTCCAAGAGTGAGCGGAGCGTTCCATCACCAGAGAATATTTAGATCCACTGTGGGAGGGACAGAAACAGCTCTTTGTATCAGCGAGCTTTAGAGCGCTACGGCCAAACAGTGGGCTTATTTTGTCCTTAAACCACTTTTAACAGCAGGGGCTGGACTCACACAAAGACATTTTTGACCCAAATGTGTAAATGTGTATATTCAATTCTGTTTTACGTAACCAGATTTTACAAACTACATGATGAATGCCTATTATGGGCCACTGCAGAGAGGCGGACACACACCTGCTTTAGAGACGTTACAATAAAGATTTCGAGGCCAAGCCTACTGTGCAAAAGCCCTATCATCAGGTTTCAATATCCTCCCTGACGTGTTTATGTGCGTGTGTGTCTGAGTGTGGATGTGTATGTATATGAGTGTGTGTGTGTGTGTGTTGACTCGATCTTTGTTTTATAAGCGCCTCATACAATGAGGCAGGTGAGGAGTCCGGGAACCCACTGACAGATGAAGACACAGCGATACATTATTTATCTGCAGTTGGGAAGAGAATTAGCATCCAAACTTTTAATGATGTGCTGTTAGCATCAAGCGTGCTGCTGTTCAGCTCTATTACACAGGATCAGGACATAACAACAGCAGCCGTGGGGCTTTAATTGTCTATCAGTGTGCATTGTCGTGCTAACTTCACAGGAGACATATTGATTCTCGATCCATGTGAAGCAGGTGATGATGTCAACTCTCTGCTTGACATTATAATGTAAGCCACCAACTGAGCTAACTGCCAGCGCCATGCTAATCTCCTCTCAGCGTGCACAGAAGCAGCAGCCGTTCTGCTCACCGGTACCAGTAGGGGGCGTCGTTAGGGAGACCTCCTTGGTTGAGACTGCGTTGAGCCAGAGCCTTCTTCTTATTGAGGACAAACTCCTGCAGACGCATCTTCACCTCTGTACTGGCCACCGCACCTGACGGAGCAAAGAAAGAGGACGTCTATTACCACATGTGTCGCTCCATAATGACCACAGACTGGATGATAATGACAGAGATATGAGTTCACACCAATTGGGTTCGGTGCAAAGTCACAGGGAACCTTGTTTAACAGCTCCGGTATTAACATCAGAACATGACGTGCACCTGGACTCACTTCATACCTGAAGACTCAGATCTGAGCTGCAGATTCTAACTGGTTGTCACAGCCAATTGGCTCCACTCTTCTAGCTTAAGGCAGCGATTCTGTTGCCCATGTTTATTTGTACCAAAATCCATCAGTTTTGTTTTTCTGGGGTTATTTTTGATATTATAAATGAACATAAAACACATGCTAATTGCACAAAATAGAGGGCAGCTTTTCTCTCTCTTCTCCAACTGTTTAGCACTAGATAGTTTTTTTTTTACCTTTTTAAGTCTATAATTAAACTAAGGAAGGGAAAATGCTATTAATCTCTCTCCAAGAAAATAAATATTGACAAACTTTTTTTTCTAATGAGAGTTCCCTGTTCAGTGATACGAAGCAGACACTTGTGCACAGACTTGTCATCAGAGCTAAATGAATGAGTGGTGACGGCGCTGGATTTTGCCCTCGCACAAACCAGTGTGAGTAAACACGGTGTGCACGGCGCTGGCACCACCTGTGACCGCTTTCCATAGAGTGTGTGCACGGCTCTCAAGGACGCGGGCGCTCTGTTTGAATGGACTGTTGAGAGACATCCAGCAGGCAGCGGGGCGGACTGGGCACGGGCTCGGCCAAGGCCACCGGCTAATACGGCTCCTTTACTGCACAACATACTCAGCCTCTCCAAGTAAAATGGAAACCAACCCATGGTCCAGGCAGGGACACACACGCTCATCTCAACAGCACTTTCACTGAGGAGTTAGGCTTAAGACCTCCACTGCTTAACTCACTGGAGATGTACTAAACGCACTGCACAATACCTTTGCATTTAAGGCATTCAAAGCAATTCAGGACGTTTTGAAGCAGAAACATTTTACCAAGATAAACAATAATACCACTCCTACTTACTACTACAATAATGCAAGATAATCCCAGTGAATCATCTTTAATACACAGTGGGCTTCAACAATAAATAGTGAAAGAAATACAATAATGCAAGATAATCCCAGTGAATAATTTTTAATACACAGTGCCATTAGAAAGCCTGAGCTTCAACAATTAACAGTGAAAGAACCAATTGTTAGCCATAGAAATAGTTTTGAGAGATTTTGCAGGGTATTTCGAGGAATTTCTTTAGTTTAAGTGTTTTGCCCAAGAACACAACTACTCTACTAATATTAGATCGGGGGATAAGGGATTAAGCAACCAGTTTAAACAGGTACATACTTTACCAGCTGCCCCACAGATTCGATAAAATATTGTTGTGTTATTTCATGCTGTTTCTGACTCACTCTCTTGCCCCCTCTCCTTGTTCTTGAGCAGCTGGATCTTCTGCTCCCTCTGCTGCTTCTCCTGCTCCTGCTCCTGCCTGTGGTTCTCCATCTTCCTCTGGTGCTCCAAAAGTTC
>KN488981.1:12177-31445 GCA_000787155.1 Scartelaos histophorus | reverse complement strand
CTGCTGATGCTTCAGAGCCAGTAGTTCCTGTTGTTGCTGTGGAAACACGAGACGGAAAGAAAAAGGCACATCAGACACACGCCGCTTATTAGCACTTCTTACATTTAAAGCCCTCTTCTGGCACATCCACAGCCCGAGTCGCCATCTGAAATAATTAATCTGACAGCTGTTTGACGCCGTAAAATAAAGCTTTGCCATTCACTGAAAACCTTGGGCGACACGCTTCAAATAAACATTAACAATTTAACTGTTTTCGCAAAGCACATAATCCAATCTGCTCGCTTGCTCATTACTACGAATACGACACAGGAGCGTGCGCAAAATAGCTTACGTGTCAAACTAACGCATTATAATAACTACATCTTAATTAGTCTTAATGAAGCATGAGCAAAGACTGAATTAATAATGAACAAATATTTTTTTTTAAACCCTCGACCCGAGTTTTCCCACATATTTCATTACATTACGCAAAATTGACTTAAGCCATGTGTTTTGTCGCATTCATACGTGTTAGAATAACCCTTTATTATCAGTCTGTCTACATTTCTAAAGCTAAAAATGCTCCGTTCCACCTTGTGACGTCACGTAGCGCCAGTTTCCAAGCTAACAGCGACCTTTTACTTTTAGTTTAGTGGAGATTGGCGAGTCCGGGTCTGAAATTATCCTAATGATTCTAGTGAAAGTGCAGGGAGTTTAAAAGCACACGGCATCACAAGGTGGAACAGAGCGTTTTCTGTTTGAGAGGAGAACTCGGGCCATTAAATTTGTGTGAAAAATGAAACAAAACACAACTCTTGATACGTATGTGATGAGGAAACAACACGATAGATCAGAAAACATAATATGGATTCCGCAAGCAGCTACTAAACCTGATTTATTCTTAATACGCTGTCGTTTTTCCATGCTCTATTAAAGTCTATTAAAGCGTTGTTCCCATGTCAGAGTAGCGCTCCAGAGGCCTAGACCTGACTGTGCACTGGAGGGGTTGGCCAGCTTTGTCTTGCTCGCCAGAGGTCAAAAATAACTGCCGAACGCGCCCCTGTAAGCACATTGGAGCGTCCTTGAGCCAGGCCAAGTACGCCGTGTGCACCACTGTGGATAAGAGTGTCAATTAAACGCTGCCACTGCACAACATGTTGCCGTGGCGCTGAAATGTTCCATCCACTTCTCTCTCCAGTTGAACCCGTAGAGGCAATTACAGCTTAATGCTTCTGTAATATACAATAAAGAGGGCAGGTGGCGTAATGACATCTGTGACGCGCCAACAGCTCAAGTCAAAGAGCGGCTCGACCTCTCCATGGTAATATCGGAGGAGTTTACGGTTAAATGTCTGTAATCAGAATGAGTGGATGCTCCAAAGATGCTTAGCGTAAAGAGGAATCAAATGTTTGTCTTTATTTTCTCTTACTTTTTTAATCAAGATTGGAGACTGTATCTGATACAGTTTTTTGGACAATTTTGACTTACAATTTACTAATTTCTAATCTTTGTCATAGTGTAACTCATCACAAACATAGGAAGGGATTTGCTTTGTCTTTAAACTCCATACACCTTCACCAGAATCATACGGATGGTTTCAGCCTTGGAATTGCCCATCTGTATTGAACTAAAAGTAAAAGGCAGATGTTAACCCGAAAACTATCACTACTTGACATCACAAGATGGAAAAGAGCATTTTGACCTTTGGAGATGCAGACAGACTAATAATACAGAATTACACAAACACATATGAATGAAACAAACACAACTGCAAGTATGTTTTCGAGAAGGTAACAACTTTAAAACATGATTTAAAGCTCCTAAGAGTCAGTTTTGCATAATATAGGACTTTTAAAACCTGGGTCAGTTCACAGTTCACAGTTTAACAGGTCTAGGAGCATTATTATTTGAAAGTTGAGTGACATATTTACTGCTAAAATAGTGCAAGAATCCTGTGCATTTCACAATATAATTGAAGAGTTCCAAAACTGCAGGCTAAGCAGTTTGTCTTACAGAACTAGACAGGATATTTTACTTTAGAGGAAGAAATTCTGGGCTATTTTTATGTCAAAATGCCATTTTTCCCATATAGTTGAGCAATTTGGCCTTGCCACAGTGCAGATATATTGTGTAAGCAGCTATTTGAGTCTAGATGAATCCTGTCTGCATTTAATTAGAATGTATTGTCTAATAATTAGGGAATGTTAGCATTCTAGTTGTCGTTAGCTTTACAATCACAGCAAAACTAAACACTAGTCTCTGAGAGTTGTGAAAAGTTCTTATAAATTCATGATGGAAAGTAATTAGGATGCTTGCAATGCATATGGTAAGTGAGGAATAGTTTTGGACTTTCGCAAACTTCAAAAACTGAACTAATTATGTTTTTCATGGTTTTAAGACAGGAAAAAAAAAAGTAGAAATCAAGTATCAGTATTAAAAGCCAAAACATGAGATTGAATTGAGAATTTAGATCAATATGAGTAGGAGTTATGTCATGTCAACCAGCCCTAGTTAATAGCCTGAATAATTACAGTCTTTGCAAATTGTGACTATTAAAACAGCAGTTTTTATTTGATTGTAATACATTTTACTGCAATACTGTAGTCTAATGTATATATATATACATACACACACAATACAAATCCTCATGGTTGAAATGCAGTGGAGCACAGCAGCTCTTTTATTTATCAGCTAAAGCTAAAGAAACTGGGAACCACTTGATCTCATCATCACCTTCTTAGCACTTCTTCTGCTTGTAATGTGGCAACACTTTTTACTGCGGGTTCACACGTTTCCATGGCGTTTTTCCACACAAAGCTCACAGACCAGTTCACGAGTGCATCGACTGCGGAACATGAGAGTCTAGTCACCAAGGCGAGGGAAATATTTAGCCTGTGCTAGTCTAAATAAAAGCATACCAATATTGAGCAACGCAAATGTTGAACAATTTACACAAGCTTTTATTCAAATACATTTTAATCATAATAAATTAAAGGTGCTTTCCACAACTTTCCCTGGATCCTGCTTCTCTCTCTTTTGTTATATTGTAAAACATCAAAACATTTATGCAATATTTTATGTCAAGTTACAAATTAAATTTTGGAGAATTTCAACAAATTTGGTTTTGGAGCAGTGAGTTTGTTATCTAGTCAAATCATTTGGCACGTCACTTTACTATGTGGAGTAACAACAAATGGGCCCAGCGTAGATTCAGGTTAAACCAGTTCAAAGAAACAGAGTTGTTTCACTGTTGCACACATGCACACTTGTGTAATAAACCAAAGACAGAATATTATCTGCAGTTGTGAAGCTTTGTTGCAATATTTGTTTTTGTTGGTAGTAAATGGAACCTACAGAAAGCAAGATATAGCATTCGGTAACCTCTTCTAAGCAAATAAGATAAAGAGAAACTGCATAGATTTAAGTTCTCCTTTATTTTATAGGACTTGTCAGGAGGTAAGTGTGTGTGCTGCTACTGTGGGTCCGAGAGCTGGCGCGTGTTTGCTGACATTCTAGATGTGCACTTTAATGGCGAGTGTACACAGGCTGTGAATGGGGCTGATTGAGGTCGGGCCTCCCTGACTCTCCACTGCGTCATGGACTTCCACCTGAGTGGTCCCACAGCCCGTATTCACGCACAACACCAGCACGCACAAAACGGGCACGCACAAACCAAGCACGCATGAAATCACACAATGCAAACGCGTAAAACCCAAGCACATATATGAACACACACAAAAATGCACACACACAAAATAAATGCACAACATGAACGTGCACAAAATGAGCACGCACAAATACGAAAGATCATGATATTGTATTTTCAAAAGTCTCACAATAATATCGTAGCCCATCACGATATATCAAATTACAAGTCACGGTGCAGAAATAGAAACAGAGGGAACTCCCTAGATCACACATAGATTAAATCTTAAATTAAATCTTATCTCTCAAAGTCTTGTCAAGGTATTTTAAAAGCAAAAGTAGTACAGTATTCACAATTTTATTAACCTCCACAAAATATTGCAATAAATATCGCACCATGAGATCCATATCGTGAAAATATTGTACCAAAAGATTTGTATATTTCGACATCCCTACAAACAACTTAAGTACGCACAAAATGAGCACGCAGACACAAACTCACAAACAGTGGCAGTTCAGGCAGAAAAGAGGAACTATAAGGAAGAGGAAATGAACTATAAAGGGCCAGAGAAAGAGAGAAAGTCAGATGGGGATACACAGGACAGAGTAACGCAATAAACCAGAATCCAACAACTACTTTTAGACTTTAAAAAGTGATGGTTGAAATCCCAGTGAAACATTTTGAAACAGTAGAATATTCTATGACTTTGAGGCCCAGAGGAGCAGTTCTGTATTGGGCCCGACTGATCCAGATTGCCTTAGTGTTTCCAGGTCGGTTTGACTGCAGGAGCTACAGGTTTGGTATCTGATCCTCAGGAGGTCACACGTCTTCATTCAGTGGCACTTAGGACCCTGTTCCCACCTGCATTATGCCTCTGAGCACAGAGCCTACAGCCTTCACTTATGTAACATACAACAGTGTTAGAGCACTTCACACGCTGACACTACAGCAGCTCTCTGCTCCAGTGTAATAAGATGAGAGCACCTCTGCTGCGCTGGCTCCATTCTGTTAATGAAGCATCCTTTGGCGGACTAAATTAAGAACTGCCTCTACTTTGTTTAGTAAACTTTTAAAAGGCTTTTTTGGACCAATGCTTCCTCTCTGAGTGCCCACCCTCCTCTCCCTCTAAGCCATATCACACCCCCTGTGAGTCCAGTACCTTGATGTGCTCGTGCAGTTGGGCCTCATGTTGGCGGGACAGCTGTTCGTGTTGCCTCTGAAACTCTGCGATGAGGATTTGCCTCTGAATCTGCTGCTTTTGCTTGAGGGTGAGCAGCTCCTGCTGCAGCTGCTGCTCTCGGAGCGAAGGCCCCAGCACAGGGGCACCCTGGGGCCCGAGCACAGAGCTCTGGGGCCCCGGGGCCTGCTGCCCGGGCGGCGACAGGGCCGACACCTGCTGCGGCGAGTGCTCAACACGCAGGTCCATGGGGATGGCAGCCGGGGGCAGTCGCAGAGGCAGAGCTGAGTTTATGTCCACTGCAAACACACAAACAGAAACATTTGTTTTTAACATTTGGTGAAACTACAGTTTGGTTCTGCTGCAGGTCTGTAATCTCTCCAGGTGTCCGGGTATTAGGCAGTTGGGAAGTACAAATGACACATCTGAGTGAGATTAAATGAAAGCTCTTGAAAATGTCATTTAATACCTCTACCTGCTCAGGGAGCCAGTATGGAGCGCATACAGAGACCTGTGGGGGGCCAATACAAACATCACTGGTTCACGCTCTATTCAAGCACTGTCACAGATCACTACAGACTGAAATGATTTATATGTGATCAAGGGTTATTACACACACTTGTATCTTCTGCACACTCTGAACCTTCACTAACTTCAGCTGAACACACAGACACACTGACAAAGATGGCTTTGACCTGGTGCAGCGCAGTCTGAGCCTGGTCACTGAACAGGAAACCGTCCAATCACGCATTAAATCTGAATAAATAGGAGAGGACTGGCTGATTATTTACCTACAAGTTTACCCAGAGCGCAGCAGGAGCCACAGATACTTGCCTAGAACTCTGTGTTAATAAAGAGGCAAACACGGCTTCAGTAGTGCCCTTAATAGCAGGTTTGTGCCCACACAAACTCATTGAAGCACTTACAGCACCACTTAGCCACATGAACTATCCAGCGGACTAGTTTGCTAGACAGGCTGTTCAACTTTGAATGGAGCGGAGGAGTGTCTTGAGCGCTGCTGCTCTGCTTGTCTGAAATAGTACTTATTGCATTTTCATGTTTTTGTTTTTCTGTCTAATCGGATGGAGAAAAGTCTCTGTAGAACGCACGCTATGTGTTTGAATGCACAAGTCAAATTTAATACAAGCAGTTCCTCTAAACCCACAGTGACAATGTGCCCAAGAGAATTACTTATTGGAGAACTGCTGATGCTGTCTCTTCCTGCCTCCAGTGTCCCAGGCAGTGCACACTCCCTTCAGATCCAATCTATGACTCCACAAAACATGCCACAATTGAGCAACAGAGCCACAAAGCCGCCCCACTGAAAACTATAAGGATCTGAGCCTTTTTCCCTTCTTTGGAATGTCAGTGTTGTCATGATGAGAAATCCACTTCCTCCCCCAGAGCGAGCTTGCGTCGTCAGTAGCTCAGGGAGACACATTGACAAGTGAAGGCAACAGGTCCTTGAGATGATGAGTCAACAAACATCTGCACCGAGATACCATCTGCCCAAACTCGAGCGCAAACTAGTCCTATTGAAAGCGACTATGGGTATTGTTCTGTCGAAAGTGGGTGCTGTCATCTCACTGTCACTACACCGATGCATTTCCATAAAGACAAAGGTGCAAGGTGCTGCTTCGCCAAAATATACAAGACTTAATTAAATGCGAACAGGTTTTTCTTTCATAGAGAACATGCACATTTGAATACACATGTATGAATTTATGACAGCCGTAGACGGGCCTGTCACGATAACAATTTTTAAGGATAATATATTGCTACAGATAAACACTGCGGTAATACTAAAACAACAAAATAACTTATGCCAGTGAAAGCAATGCAAGGCTAGCAAACCATTTTTTTAAAAACACAGAATAATTAAAAAGCCTGAGATGCAACAAATACATGTCAGAAATAACTGATAATTAGCCACAGAAGTGATTTATTCTACTCTCTACAGCTATAATATTACAATATCACATACAAATGGCCAAAACTATTGCAAAGTAAAATTATCCAATAAAAATTTAGCTCTAAAATATAGTGTTTCATATATAGATATAGAAGTGAATCAAAATCATAAGTATTCCGAGTATTTTCAAGTCGCAAAGGCTGCAGATATGTAGCTAGTATAAGATCCTCTGCAAACAACAAAATATTTTTAGGGAAAACATCTGCTAACCCGGTAGTTTATCTCTACAAACATGTACTGAGAAAGATGGGATTTTTGTATTAGTTTAGCAGTTGAGTCTTTCCTCAAACATTAATGCTCCCAGTAGACTTGTTGAATGGAATCAGAAACCATAAACTGCAAATCTAATCATAACTGCGTTTATAATTTTCAAGATTAAGAAAAGTTTGAGAGTTTTTATATAAGTGAGCGGCTGTATTCAAAGTCTAAGGCTATTATTACCTTTGCCAGAGCAGAGAATGAACTCCATATTGAGTCTTCAGGGTTGGATTCAAACTGACGTCAAAGGTAAACATGCACTCTGACCTTATGACGAGCAGAGTCCACACACACACACGCAAAAAAAAAAGAAAAACTCTTTCACTTCAGATGCTGCAGATACCGGGAAAGACAGCAGGAGAGGGGCACGCGATTTTGAGTTGACATCTCCGATCTTGGCCGGCGTACATCCTCTTCCTGAACAGTATGTCCTTCTTTAGCGGAGATGGAGTCCCTGACATGCGGCGCGACTTCGGCGTAGCCTCTGACGCAAAAGCACCGGCGTACCTCATGCGGCGTCCCCCCCCTTCGCCGGCGCTAACTCTGCTCAAAGCTGCGTGCGGAGAAGATGGGAGGAGGGACTGTCATGTGTGGCCATCACCCGAGAGCTCTCCTCCTCTTCTGTCTACTGCCTTGGACGGCCACCTCCTTCCCCTCTGCTCGCGGGACTCCTAAAAAACCGATGAGATCCTGCGTGCGCGATTATCCACTCCCCTCCCGCTGTCCCTCCTCTGCCCGCTGGTGACATCACAGGGCAGTCTGAGGCATGCAGGCTGTTTATTCTGCAGCCCTTCGCTTTTCCAGGAACCAACGTCACACACTCTCGCACACACACACACACACACACAAAACTGCCCCCCCTCCTTTTCCTAACCCTAACTCTCTCTCTCTTTCTCCCTCTGTCTATTCTTCTTTCCCCCCGCTCGACCTGCTTCCCCGTGCTCCCGAGGCCAAGGAAAACCCTGCGCACCAGTTGTAGTGAATCGAATGTCTCCCACTCGTCGCACCCGAGCTTTTCCACAAACCCCCCTCCCCTCTTTTTCTCTCTCTCTCTCTCTGTTTCTGCTCTCCTCCTGCATGTGGTTTAATACTGTGAGCTCAAATTCCTGGTCTGGAATTTGCTTGCATTTCCCAAACAAATAAAACCGCAAAATGGTTTCAGGTGAGAGAGAGTAAGGACTTTCCCCACAGGGAGGCTCCCGAGTTATTTGAATGCTTCAGAAATTAGGCTTTATTTGCAATTGTAGCTTGAAGTAGTCGCCTTTCCTTTCTTTAACACATGCATCTGATGGCTAAAGCGGCCTTGTGGACATTCCAACAATAGAAGTGTGGGAGTGACTGGAACCACTTGAATATATAACCACTAAAGTCTAATTATAAGCAGTCAGAATACTACAGCCTTCTCCATGCTAATTATCATTTCAGCAATGTAACAGCTCGATTAGCATTCAGAGAGTCACAACTACCCTGCTTTAACTGCGCTAATGTACGCTTAAGATAATATTTGTTCCTTTCTTGTCTCACATTAATCGGGAAGACGCACCTCTAAGATAATAAACTCTCCATATAAACAGGACTAAGCGACTGTTTTGATCTCGACTGCAAAAAGCACCTAATGGAATATTCCCATAATAAAAACCGCAGTTACTGATCAATCTCAATAAAGTAGGCCAATCGCATCTCTCTTTCTAAGAACGGATTACTTTGAGACAATCATCAACCATATAACTGATAACATGCTATTTCTGAGTAGAGAGGCCATAGTGTGAAATCGTATCTCTGATTATAATTGCAGCGTGAGGAAAAATGTATTTTACAAGAGTGGACAACAATGCCAAAAAAAACTTTTATTGCCATGATGTGAGCAGGTTTATCGAATTAAACCGTCTGAATTTAATGATGTTGACCTAAAAACAGAGTTAATGTTCAGTTTTTGCAACATTACAATTATATTATAACGGCTACAACATTTAATCACAATTATCTACGCTGACAGGCCTTTTCTGAGTCAATTTGATCAGCTAAAGTGCACTAGAAAGTTTAAGAATTATACCAACTTTAAAGATTTTACGTTCACGTTAGAATTTCCACTCCTTTTGCTCCCCGTGCTAAGTCACTCCCCTTCAGAACACTATCACGACACAATCAACATGCAGCTAAAAAAATCTTTAGCACGATACCCCCACTTTAAGGTGCAACTTTTCACTGCCTGTGTTTCCATGGTGATCTTCGCTTTGCCTGGAATGTTCCACACTATGGCATTAAACCAAGCTACGGGTCAGATCTGTGAAGAGGCGAGTCCATTAATAGGAATGCATGTTTTCAAGGTATTTTCAAGGTATTTTCAAGGTATTTTGCAAAGTGTTTGTTGAACGCCATACGAAACATTTTTGGGAAAGAAATAACGTCATCCTGCAAACAAGCAAGTGGTGGACCTCATCCGAAGTTACGCAGTGCACCTATAGGACGCATCTCATGATTACTTCACTTGAGTGCACGTCTACCAAGTCTTTGAAATGTCAGAACACCCTCAGCACTCGACTGACTCTAAGCAGAAAAGGTGCTGGTAAGGGGCCGGTTTCGTCCTCACATTTCCAGGCCAATAGGAATCCAAAAACCCGCTCCTCCACTTCCATGTGACAAAGATAAACGCCCGAATCAGCACATCTTGTATACAAGTGTTGACGTCAAAGCGTTCCAAAGTTTACTGATGTGAGCCAGATAGCAGACAATGCGGGGCACTCGGAGGAGACCAAAACAAAGACGAGAGAAAGAGGGAGAGGGAGAGAGAGAGAGGGGGAGATGAAGAGAGAGAGGAGAGAGAGACTGACAGAAGTACCTGCATCTTCACAAGTTCACTTCCATTTGTCAGCATGGAAGAGCTAAATACAGACGCTTTTGGTGTAGAGCACACTTCAGACAGGCTTCCCTTTGCTGCACTGGGACAGTTCCCAGCATCAAACGGGGAACTCCAGTCATCGTTTATGAAAGAGATAGTTCCAGGTTTGTGGCACGCTTTGTAATTCAAATGTCTAAATGAGGACTTTTGAGACCTTTTAATATACAAATAAGGGGAATTTGTTATTATAAGATAGAAGTGGGAATCACAGGGCCCCTCGGGACTCAATATGATACACGATACGTGACTCATGATACAATGTTATCATGAACCACAAACATTTTAGCAACAATGTTTATTTGTTAAACCACTAGTGCAAAGTTCAAATGAAATACAGCTATTTTAATCTTCAAAACAGTGAATGTGTCAAGTGCATTACATAAACAAGTTTTCTTCTACTAAATAAGCAGCAAAAATTATTAAAAGATGCAAAAAAAATACTCTTGGTAATATTTATCGATGCAGCAGCCCATGATGAATAATTTAATATTTTTGCCCCATTATAAACATTACAGTAACATAACATTTTGTTTTGAGGTCCAATATGTAACTTTTCTGTTCCACCACCTCGCTGTCTCCATGTAAAGTTATTGCTTTGCCTGAAATGTTCCATAGTATTGCATTAAACTTACCTACCTGACATGTATTCAAGTTTTCGCAGCTAAGAATTGAAAAGCATAAGTTCTAACTTTGAGCAAGCTCGTCTCTCCACAGATCTAACCTGTAACTTGTGAGATTTAGATAAGTTTAATGCCAATACGGTTGAAAATAAAAATAAAATCACCATGAAAATCTCCTGTTAGAATCTTTTACATCTCCCTTTGCTCGTCTCTAGTCTGTACAGTACCAGTTCGCTCCCCTCCCTCTCTATCCCCTTTCTCTATCCCCTTTCTCTCACTCATCCTCGCTGACCTTTCCTAGGGCCCTACGCTGCGTCCTTTTTTCCCATTCCGCTCGTTCCCTCCCTCCTTTCTTCCCTCCATTTCCCCGCGACAAATCACAATCTGTTTACGAGCCCTCAGGCGTACTCCACAACTCTTCTGGCTCTGATTGCACATCTATTTATACCAGACAATGCAGAGGGCCAGGCTGTGTGTCTGATGTGCCTGGTCGGCCCCGCACTCGTTAGGTTTAATGGAAGTCATAGGCAGAGGAGCGGCGCGCGATCCTCTTCTTTAGTCATGACAACAGGGGAAAGATATTCACCGCAGGGTTTCACAGTGAATTTAGCAGTCGGGCTAGATGAGAGGCAACAAGTAGCACATCTGTTGACGGTGGAAAAAAGCTGCGGTTGGCTTCCTCCTTGGTCTTGGAGGGTGGCTTGGTTCTGCGTCAGTCTGCTTTCTTCTCAGCTGCTAGAGATTACTACATTTTGTTTAGTTTTTTTGGGACAGATTGTAATTATCGGCAGGGGATATTGAAAAGCAAGTTTTTTAGAACTGTCAAATCGTATATGAGTCACCATTTGAGTGTATAGTTAACATTATTTTTATTTTATTTCCCCACTTCCCTTTTGTGGAGCAGAGATTAACTTAGACTTTTTTTCATGATTCATATTTTTTAGGTTTTTTTTTTTTTTTATTATAATGCAATGCATCAGAAATACATTAAAACGTGCAAATAAATGTCTAGGTAAAGTAATGGAAAAGTGACTAAAACTGTCCACTACACAATGCCAACATGCCCCTACTATGCCCCCAAAACAACAATTTCAGTAACTATATATTTTTAGACACCCACTTAGATGCCTTCTTCCCATTGTAATCAAACTCTTAAATTAGCTACAGTGCCTTTAAAGTTGTTATAATGTTGTTACCTCATCAAAAACTTGGAGTTGGGTTTTGTTTCTGTCACACATGTTGCCTAAGGGTGATTTCACACAAACACCAGTTGACAGCGCAGCAAACGTTCTGAACCAGACGCTCTTAGTTTGGTACGTTTTGTTGGCTTGAAAGCATCAATCTCGGATCTGCACTAAATTGCTCTGCTAGATTCTCCACCAAATGTCAAGCTCTGGTGTGAACGTGAACTCAGGCTCAAACCATAGACTGTAGCTCCAAAGGAACTACTAGGGGGATAAGCCCCTCCATGAGGTATGGACGGCGCAGGGACGGTCCATGGGAAGACCACTGGGCCTCGCTCCTGAGAGGTCTGGTGTGCAGTGGAACCCGCTGTGCGCAGGAGCCTTGGATAAACATCAGTGGGACTAAATTTGGTTGGCTGCAGGTGTGAACACAGACCACACTGAAGTCTATGTGCTAAATAAAACAATTGTATTGCCTAGTACGGACCAAATAATCAAACTGCCGATGTGAAACCATAAGCCCTTTATAATTATTCTGTCTAAAACTCTAAAGCCCAAAATGATCCGTTTCACTTTGTGACGTCACGAAGCAGTAGTTTTTTGTTTTCAACAGCTGCCTTCTACTTTTTGTTCAGGTTACATTGGTAATTTCAAGGTTGGAATTATCCAAATGATTCTAGTGAAAATGTATTGAGTTTAAAAACACAGTGGGCCACTTCCTATATTACCACATAATATCACAAGATGGAGTGTTTTCTGTTTGAGAGAAAAACTCAGCCTAATATGCAGGGTTTGTATGTCAGACATGAGTAAATGAAACAACACACTCCAGGTATGTTCGTGATGAGGAAACAACATTATGATGTAGATGAGAAAATAGTGTAATATTGGCCCTTCAGACAGCACCATGACCAGACGTGAAGGAGATGTGAGTCGTGTTCTGCCACAGCGAGCCCTGGCATGCCGGGGCCATGTTACGGCATCACACCATCGACTGCAGTGGTGCAGGACATGTCTGTGAGTGAACAGGGCTCCATCCAGAACCCTCACCTGGCAAACCTCACCTGAAACCCCTCAGCTGGACCTCTCACCTGCCACCCCTCACTTGGCACCTCACACCAGGCACCCCACACCTGGCACCCCACACCTGGCACCCCACACCTGGCAAACCTCACCTGTGAGAAGAGTGGATAATCATAACAAGTCTACTACAGCTCAGCGGCGAATCAAAACAGGAGCACACAGCCAAGAACAACACACACATCCTTGCAGAGTTTCTGCTAAGAAATGTGCAAAGGTCTACCAAAAGTCAGAGCACAACCTCCTTTAGCCTGGAGCAGACCAAGTCTGACATCATGAGCTACATTCTTCTTTGTATTCATGATATATAATGTGATATAATGCGTCATGTTCCCAAATGCACGTAGAGTTAGAGAGAGCATTTCTGAGACACCTCTGTGGCAACAGGTAATGACAAAGTAGCCTGACTTCAGTCTGCAGGCACAGGCTGAAAAAGTCCTAGAATATTTCTCATACCTAAGTCAATTCAGGTGAAGCTGAGGAGCCAAAATCCAACAATGTGTTATGCAAGTCTCCTTATCTAACTATACCCAGGTGTTTATATTTTTATTTCTCTAGTATTTGAATGAATCAGACCAAAAACATAAATGTCCATGGACTCCTTTCTTAACATGATATTAAGTTTGTGTTGTGTTAATGAATATTAACATGGTGGAAGTGTGCTGTTTGAGAGGTTTAAAGTGCACTCCTAAAGGACTGTGCCTTAAATGTACCCAGCAGGATCTGATTACATAGGCTTGGATGACAAAGCATTTGATTATTAAACAGTATGACTTCTCGTTTTCTAAGAGAAACCTATTCTGAACTGGAGGGAGTGCATCTCTTAGACAGGACTCCTGGAGCTAGCAAACGGTCTGGGTCACACGCGCTAACAAAACGTGAAAGCCACAGCTCAGTATCCAAGACAACAGATTTCAAGAATATCTGATGAAGTCACACCAGTGAATTTCAATATTTTATCAGCCCAGCCGGAGGCAGGCAGAAAATAGCCCGACAACAACGTGAGAGGAAGAGGAGGCACTGGGACCCGGCGTTTAGGGTCCAAACAAAGATCACACTGGGGCTGGCGGTTTGGTCCAGTGCAACAGGCTAAAAACCTTATGCAACACTGCCAAGAGCAAGCACGAAACAATGACAGCAGATATTTCACAACAAATTTGCCCATCATAAATATTATAAATATTTTACTGTACTGTTCTTGTTCACAAGCAAAATATCAAACAGCACTCTGAGCCCAAAATGAAATGCACAGAGCAGTTGAAGAGCTCTCATTAAAGCATTAGAGAATACATTATGCATATACTACCTCTCCTTCAGATTTCCTCAGACCATCTGCTCCCCTCTCAATCCAAACTGTCAGCTCCTTCACACTGCCTCCATGCTCGCGCCTCCTCCTCTCTAATGTTGTCATTCTCTCCAGACTCCAAATAAGCAGACCAGTGTAAAATATACAATTCTCATTGAATCTGCTGTCTCAATGGTTTTCTGTCAATCTGCTTTGCTTTGGGACTAAGGAGTTTTGCTTTGGGACCAGGAGTCGGTGGAACTTGTGAAGCGAAGATGCACTAATACTTGTTTTGGTCAGTCGCACTGGCAGTCATTCATTTTTTTGGGAACACATAATCTCTCCAGGAGCATGCCAAAAATCAAACAGTAAAACGCACAGTCTGTAGCTGCACATAGACTAGTGACACGGGAGGATATTTTTGAATGAGACTTTGACAACATGCAGAGCATACACAATGAGACGAGTGGTGAGTTCATGCACACACACAAACAGTCCAACCTGTTGGGATGTGGTTGAGCGCTGATGTCTTCAGAACGTCCAGCGGCTGCTCCTTCCCCAGGATCCCCTCTCCTGTGGGAGACAGAGAACACTCCGCTTCAAATATGGTCCGCAACATTGAGACTTCGAGCTTCGAGCGACGCTGAGCGGGGATGGTCTAAGTAGCCGGCTGGGGGTCAGTGACAGCTCGCGCCTCGGCCATGAGCAGCTCAGCGCACACAGGCAGCACACACAGGCAGCACAAACGCTGCTTCATGTGACTGTGAGCCAGGGATGTTGGGGCTGGACTGATACTGCCTGTGCTCAGCATAGCAAATGTGGCTGGCAGCGGCGGTGGAGAGGGGTGGGGGGTGGGGGGATGGAGAGCCAGAGCGGGAGGTAAAAATAGCTCACCCTTTTGTGTATAACAGCACATGCGGATCACGCACACACGCACATGCAGACACAAAGACGCAGCGCTGTGCCGTGCGCTCTCCGCTAGTGTCTGTGCAGCGTGGAGGCTGTAATTATAGTGGCAACATGAAAAGGCTTTTGTAGCTGCCGAGCCCTGGGAAGACATGGCTATAAAAAGCAGAGCGACAGAAAGGGGATGAGGAGGAGGAGAGAGGGAAGACAGAGGTAAGGAGGAGGAAAAACAACGGAACAGCTCCAAACGACACATGAGGCACAGGGATGGAAGTGACATCCTTCTATATGTGGGATATTTTTAGCCCGCAAAAGCACCTGCGCTGTATATAGTCCCCGGCTTACAAACATCTGAAGTGCACAAACACACATTATTCTGTGGAGAGGAGATGAAACCATGTAAAATCCCCTTGGATGAATAAATGAGAAGTGTATAAGCACGCCTGGTCTATTTCTGGAATCCTCCGCGGACCACACGGCACATACACACACATCTAATTAGCCACAGAGCTGGAGGATGCGCCGGCCGATTGCAGCGTGCACGTGAAAGCGCGTGCACATGAATGAGTGTGCACATGACGCGCACGTAGTGTGCACGACTGTCTCGCACCACCATGCACGAGCAGCTACACCTCTTCAGCACCCATCCCTTGCCAGGACTTGGGTGTGGACAGACAACACCATAGCGCTTGGTCCTGTTCAAACAAATCTGAACATACTAGCTTTTATTTACATAAAGCCTCTTACCGGCAGAGGCGGTTTGCAAATTGTCATTAGTTTTTGTAGTCAGATGTTTATCCAGTCTGAGGAGAGGTAGTGTAAGCAACAAGTAATTATGGTTTATAAAGCCATTGTGTATCATGCTGCTCTGTCAAGTGTGACAGAGTTTAGAATACTGTTTGGCGGTAAAACAAAAGTGCTGTAATATGTGTTTTATGAATCCTTTATAATGTTATGTAGTGATGGTGTTTTCATTTAATGTCTGAAATATGTTAAATCAGACAAACAGGTCTGGATGAGTCTCTAAAGCCTGATTCTTCAACATAAACAACTATCCTAACATTGTTATTAAAAGCTCCTGCTGCTTTTTGTTGGTGATATATGACTGACTTGGATATATGATGTGCTATAACCGCAGTCATGTGGGACTTTATGTAAAAGGTGAGGAAACATTAGAGGAGCAGACAGGTGGTCACGTCGCCTCACGCTGCTGCCACTGTAAAAACAAACACATGCACTTCAATGAGACTTGATATCTGTTGACGAGCCTATTCAAATGACACACACGTTGCTGCCTCTTTGCAATGGAAATGAGCAGTGCGTCTGTGCGCGGTGACACCTGTGGCTGAGAGTAATTCTACGCCGCTTTTTGCACAAATCGCTACGAGCTGTTTTACATCTTGGCCTTAAGTGTGGGGGATTTAGAGGGACGGGTGTCTAAATTTGTGGTTAGTTAGACAAAATGTATTCCCTTCCCGAACAAACCACAGATGATACCTGAGCTGCAGGAGAACAGGTGTGTACTAACAGACACACAACAAGGATAGGTGCCCTATACCTTGGCAACAGGGTCTATCAATCTTGGATGTAGCCTAGTTACACAGCAGCCCCCTCCTAATTCTGCTCCTTCTCTCTCCATCCTCCTCTCTCTTCAGTCCCACTGGGCTAGCATCAGGAGACGGCAGGCTAAAAATAGCCTTGCTTAGCCTCAGGCAAAGAGTCAGTCAACTCCAGCTAATGCAGCTACAGCTCGTTGAAATACATGCATGTTATGATCGGAGCTGGAAGAATAATGAGCCAAGAGAATGTGTCTACCACAGTGTAACATGAATATAGTGTGAAACAGATGAGCTAGACTTGTGTTGGCATGGCCCGCGCATTGTCATCGACAGGAGGCTTTGTTAGTGGGAGAAGTAAGATGTCCGTCTGTGGCGTGGTGGCGTTTACAAAGAGGGACAGCCTCATTACATTCAGTGCACTTCCGCTGTGGCTGCGCGGGCCAGGGTGACTCCGGCGAGCAAGGTGAACGCGTCAGGAACAATACGATTAATCAAACACACCTCTCCTTCAAGAGCCTTTTCCTCTGGGTCACACAGTCACTTCCCGGGGCAGGGCTGACGTCACAGCCCCATGAAACAGTGTGATCGGCCGCTCCAAATCTCGTGAAATGTTGGAACCAACCAGCTGACCCTCATTTGTGCTGGTAAACTAAAAAAACACATGCGTAATGCAATTTGGCACTGTGTCTGAGCTCCTCTTTGTGCTACATGGAGAGTGGCGTCATTAGATATAACATCACAAATGAGCGAGGATGCCCTAGTTAAACAGTGGTCGTCATGTTGCTTGTCTGGAACTTAGTTATGACATCAGTTAATAGTCAAAGTTGAGATGGAACAGACAGCTCCGGACTCTATTAAAGGCAAGATCCAGATGTATGATTTGAAAGGGACTTTGACAGTTGCATATTGGCTCGTATGTGATTAGATCATTTATAATTTAAAGAGTGAGACCATACGTCCTTCTGAAGAAGCAGTCGATCAGGGCAGGAGCTTCAGCTTGATTAACACTGAACAATCAAAGTAATTTCAGCAGCACAAAACCCGCTGAGGCCTCGGGTTAATTGATTGGACATTAACAAGTAAGTGGCGCTCTTTAAAACATGATTTGACAAGCTGATTTCTTCTCTGTCTATAGATGCAATATAATAGCCTCACTGTATAGACTTTGGGTGGTTCCCTGACCTTTCCCGTTGCATGCTGGGATGGGCTGCAGACTTCTTCCTAGATACACAGACAATAACTACACTTCTGACCGACATCCTGTCCAGTACATCATCTGATCATAAATGGGGTCAATGTTTCTTTTAATATAATGATTACGGAGTGACCCTAATGGATGTTCATCATGGAGGTTTCTATGGAGACTGTGATACAACTGTAAAGCCACACGGTAAAAAATAAACACCCACAGGAAAATTGCTATACAGCGGTGATGTTCAAACTAGAGTGTCCAAACTAGAGCAATTTTTGTTGGTCGTCATAGTCAATACTTTTACATCAAACCGTCTTACATACAACCATATAAATCACTGTATTGAACACTGGTCTGTGGCCCTTTTCTAGGCCTGTCACCAAAACAAAATGTAAAGGCTGATATATTGCTGAAGTAAATATAAACTATAACACTGAAATAAAATGATGCCACTGACAGGATAACCCAAGAGCAGATTTCAACCCCAAAACTATCCTAAATTTACAATTCTGTCAAAAAATCATGAAATTAATATCAGAAAGAAACATTTTAGTACTTAGTTTGCATCTGGAATGAGTCATATAAGTTATTAATTTAACCTTTAATGCCTCTAATGTAAAAAATAATAAATAAAGTAGTGCAAATAAAGCATACACACATTAAATATTGACCCCAAAAAACAGTGATCCAATAAACGATAAGTCAATATAGTATTTATTGTGACAGGTATGTTTCAATATACAATGCTCCTGCTATATGATAAAAATAAAACATACCTCCTACAGTTGTGTTTTGTTCTATTCACACGTTTAACACCTAACTCCTGCATATTTATGTTGAGTTCTTCCCTCAAACGGAAAACATTTTGTGTCATCATATGGTAATACAGAAAGTTTTTCACTGTGTTTTTCAAACTCCGCACACCTTCACTAAAATCTTTGTATGATTTCAGCCCTGGAATTGCCTAAATCTACTGAACCAAAGCTAAAAAAACGCTGTTAACTTGAAAACTACCACTTCGTGACATCACAAGATGGAACAATTTTGAGTTTTGAAGATATAGATGCTTGAATGAAACAAAACACAACTCCAGGTATGTTTTGAGCAGCGTTCTAACGTGACTTAAAGCGTAAATAAGTCAATTTTGCATAACACGGGAGGTTTAAATAAGAGTTACTCCATGTCCAGAGCACTGATCCGGGTTGAATAGGACACTGTGGAGCTCTATGTCAAAAGCCATGAACAGAGGCTTCAGAGGCAGCAGTGTAAACCCTAACTACCACTGACAGGTCGTTGGCAGAACACCCTGTATCCAGTTTCCTTGCGTGGGACAAGACAAAAAATACACAGGGACAAAAGGCACGTCCCCTTCTCTTCATTAGCTCGTGTTCTTTCTCCGCCGTCTCCGTCCTAATACCAATTAAAACCAGAGCGTGCGCCATCAAAAACTCGACATAAAAGGCGGCTGTTATGGATTTCGGTGGGAAACGGGTACGACCGGGTGGGTGTGT
>KN488981.1:0-12071 GCA_000787155.1 Scartelaos histophorus | reverse complement strand
ATTGTTCGGGCCAAATGGGAGTCGTGTCCGGCCAAGTTAGGGGCAAACGAGAGGGCAGAAGTGGAAAACTGTCTGGCTGGCAAGAGCTTCATCTACTGTAGAGGTCTAATCGAGAATAAGTGGATCATCAGAAATCGGGATTATGCAGGACAATACAGTTTTACATATTAAAAATAAGAACTTGAGAATAAAAAGTGCTTTCAGTTCGATATATACTGTGAGAAAGTTGTTTTTTTTGGCATGTTATCTCATATTAAAGGCGAAATATGTCACTTTTTGGTCAGGAATCTGGTACCTGTTTGATTCTATGGATATGTTATTTGCCTGGAATGTTGCACAGCATGGCATTAAACAGCTCTACCTTATATTTTAATAAATGAAACGTAGTAATACAAGAGAATTCAAGAGAAATACAAAGAAATAACGTCATCATGGAGCATTTAATGGACCCTCCATCATAAAGCTGATCAAGGAATAGTCATTTATTAGACAGTGTAAAGCTCTTATGTCCAAGCCATGACCTTTTATTTTCAGTTATACATTTTACTTTTTGAAATATACCTTGATAAAGCCAAGTTGATAAAGCCTGTTGAGAATCTAAGCATAAATAAAAGGCTGTGTCTCATTCTAACCTGTAAATTATTGACTATATTGAGTACAAGTCTATGTCCCTTTATCTGTGTATTGATATTTGACGCTTTAATGAAAAAGGTTTGGGCACTAAATGAAGGAGTTTATCGTTTCATCGTGATCTTTCTTCTCATAATATTCGCAACATGCAAATTTGAATTGTGACATCACTAACTTCATCTGTGGGAACATGCCACTTAGGCGTATTTTGCAATCTACAGCAATTTCGTAATTTGATTGTGTATAGGGCCGAAACGTGTCGGAGCAAGTGGTCGACGGGCGGGAGCGACAATAGAGTTTGAAATTACCTCTCGGATGAAGCTTGCATCACAAAGACAAGGGCCACAAAAGAGACAGGGGTTGTGTGAGGCGTGCACCCGTCCTGAGCTCCATTTTTAGCCGCGTGGCACAAGGCGGCAAAGCGCTCAATCGTGAAGAGGAGCTCAACACGGGAGGCCAAAAATAATGATTGTTTGTTCGCCATGCATGCACGTGCCCATATCTTGTGTGAGGGCTAAAAATAGAGCTAGGGATAAGCCGGGCCCTCTTTATTGCAGAGAAAGCTTTTAACCCCTTCACCCCCGGATTTAAGCGGCAAATGTGTGATTCTCTTGCTTTTAGATGAGGACGGAAAGGACCGGTCGGACTATTAAAGAAGAACAAGGCGACGGAGGGTTCAAATATGGACTTTAACCTTAAATATAACTGCTTATCTGGACAATCCCGCGTGGAATGCGCTGTATTAAATGTGCTCTATACTCTCACGGATGTTAAGACAATTTATTGACTAGTGTAGGAGATATTTATACCACTGCTATCTCATATTTGGAGACAAAGGCCATATTTAGTCAAGCGGGAGACAGGAAAGCACTAGAGGTTAAAGGTGAAGTAGAGCTTTAAAGCCAACTGGTTTCATTTATGGGTAGTTATATTAGAAAGATATTGTAGAGCTACATAAATAAGAACTAACCTAAGCTGTTTTTGAGTATGGTAATACATATCTAACAAATGCAGTTTAAAGATCCTATATTACACAAAATTGAGTCTTGTGAGCTTTAAGTCATGTTATAATGTTGTTACGTCATCAAAAACATACCTGGAGTTGTGTTTTGTTTCATTCACACATGCTTGAGTAATCCTGTATTATTAGTCTGTCTACATCTCCAAAGCTCAAAATCCTCTGTTCTGCCTTGTGATGGGCCGAAGTGGTAATTTTACCAGCTGACTTTTACCTTTAGTTCAGTAGAGACTGACAGTTCCAGCACTGAAATCATCCAAATGAGTCTAGTGAAGGTGTATGGAATTTTAAAAACACAGTGGAGCACTTCCTGTATGACATCACAAGGTGGGACAAGTGTTTTCTGTTTGAGGTTAGAACTAAATATGCAAGATTTGTGAATGAAACAAAAGACTCCAGGTATGTTTGTGATGAGGTGAATGTAAAAAGGGCCCTTTAAGTCGTCTACATTTTAAAAAAGTCAATATCACAATCTCACTTTTGCACGCGCGTTATTGCTTTGTTCAAATCACGAACGTGAGACAAATAAGTGTCCAGAGAGCAGTCCCATTACTCTGTGAGAGGGTCAATCGACTGTTGTGATCGACACCGCTTTTTTAAGTAGCTGTCAGTCAATATATTGAGCAATCTGAAGATGGACTACTACACTTTAACTGGTCTTTACTCAGCTACACCAGTGTTTTCTATGAAAGCTGATGATGTTGGTTAGTAGAATCTATGGATCAATTCACTATGTCAGATTTTAAGGAGGACGATTGCAAAAGAGCAAATGCCAAGTACAAAAAAATCAAACTTTCCTATTGCCAATATTTGTACTGTGACTGAAAGTTATTAGTATATAGAGCATAGATTCAATTTTCAATTACCGTAATATGATTTACATATATTGGGAAATCTATAATCACAATAAATAGTCACATTGATTATCGACACAAGAGTAAATTCCTTATTGAAATTCTGTTTTATTTTGTACAATGACAATAAATCAAATGTAATCTGAATGTCATCTTAAAGTTGCACTAAGTCATTTTCCTGGTGAAGCGTCTGCCACATGCTTGTTTCCATGGAGATGTTACTGCTTTGCCTAGAATCTTCGGTATGGCATTTAACTTTCAGCCGTCACCACATTTATTAAATTATACAGTAGGTGTTTCTTTTGCTGGAAGTAGCTTAAAAAACATCCTGTCTTACTGTGTGCGCCACCAGCTCGTCTCTATGGGACTTCAAAACATCAACATCTCCACGGGGGCAATGGGATTAAAGAGAAAAGTTACACAGTGCAGCTTTAAGTCTTTTGCTTCCTAAAAAGCTCTGCCTGTTTCCGTGTTTTGTTAGGCCCGTTGCGAGTTAAGCCAGACCGCTGACCTGAGTTCACCATAATTAATCCACTCAGCTGTAGCTCACTTCTCAATTTTGTGCTGCGATCTTTCCAACAAACATCTCCTCTCGCTCGCTGGCGGCTAAAATAAGAGGAAAATCCACGCTGTAGATGTGTATACAAAAACCTATGTATTCAGAGCTTTGAAGAGTTTATCAAAGCTTTTGGTTGAGATGCGCGTTCATAGGAGAGGGGACAACCTGCTTATTATTATTCTCATGAGATTTCCAAACAAAGCGCAGCCTGTCAAAGCCAACAGCTGAAATTCACATGGAGAACAAACGGGACTAGAACGTGAATGGCGATTTCAAATGTCAGATCCTCATAAGGAGCAACAGCCTAGAGGAAGTCTTTAGTCTGTTCTTGTTTTTACGACGCGGGGAAGGGAGGGTGTGTTTTTTTTTTATTACAGGTGGCCTAATAAACCTGTAAGATTAGGTTTTGGTCACGACAACAATTACCCTGAGAAGAGGGAGCGGACCAGGATTTCTTATCTAAAAGCTTTAAATAGGACACTTGAGTGGAGAGGCCAGAGCAAAGCGCAGTGAGATGTCTGGTCATCAGGTGCACGAGTCCGAAGACACGAAAGGCGGCCATTTGCACAAAAAAATAACATCCGAAGGCAACATTGTATTTGCAGAACGAAACTGGTGTTATAAAATATTAGCTAACAGAAAATACGTATCTCAAGAAAAGAATTATTGCAGTAATAAATGTAATTGTTCCATAATAGCTTCAAATCACATGGCCAATCAGAACAGTATTGATAAGCATTCATTTGTTGCCTAGACAAAATATCAATCTAGATCGGTCAATACAAGGGGGAAAAAATATAAAAATATAGCTCAAACCTTTCCAGAAGTTGAATTTTTTTCATAAAAAGGAGCTTAAAATGTAAAATCTTCATATCGCTAGTTCGCTAATGTTGCCTTGTTTTCATCCTGGACGTGTTAAATTCTCAGTTTTGACAGTTCCTTGTACTGATCAATCTTCTAAATGAATTGAACTAGCCCATATAATAAAATACCATAAACATTTCACATAGTTATCGAATACCGATTTCTTGCTCCCTTATTATGCAAGCCTCCAGCTAATCATGTTTATAGTTTGGAGTTCTCTGTGGGGCTGTTGCCACGGCGGCGGGGGTAGAGCCCTCCACCTGGGTGTAGGTACAGGGGCATGTTGTGAGCGAGCTGCACACTTCTCGCGTCGCGTTGACGTCAGCGGCGGTCCCGGTCGGCTCGTCTTCAAATTCCTCGGGGGGAGCGACAGTGCACGCGCGGATCAAGCAAAACAATGAAGAGCTTCAGAGATCCCGGGATAGAAGTTCTCTGCAGCACGAGAGAAGAGTTTTCTAAAGGTTTCTACAGAGCCGCCCCTGTCTTCATATGTTTAATACATGTGCAGACTTAAAATGCCACTTATTGGAAGTCAGCGCATGAGAGTATGGTTAATATAATGCAAGAAGCAAAAACTACAAGCTGTTATACCAATTTAAAGATGCAGAACTTTTCTACTCTTCTGGTAAAGTGTTAGCTACATTGGACATGTTCTGCTTTGCTTGTAATGTTCCATAGTTTTTTTTTGTTTTGTAGTACTTTTATTACTCCTCTGCATTTCAACTTCAAATAAATACCTGGAGTTTTTTTCATTCGCACATGTTTAACACACAAATCCTGCATTTTTTATTACTTTTCTTAGTTATTCTTGCAAACAGAAAACACTCAGTTCCACCTTGCGATGTCATGTGGTGATACAGGAAGTGCTCCACTGCATTTTTAAATCCCACACACCTTCACTAGAATTATTAAAATGTGGAATTATCAGTCTCTACTAAACAAAAGTGAGGAGGTAGTTGTCAACTTGAAAACTTCCACTTCATGACATCGCAAGGTGGAACGGAGTATTTTCAGCTTTGGAGACATAGACAGACTTACGATAAAAAACTTAAACATGTCTGAATGAAACAAAACCCAACTACAAAAACTATAACGATACACAACTTAAAGCTCACAAGAGTCACTTTTGCGTAAAATAGGACTTACAGTACAAGCGAGATCTGTTCTCTGCAGATTAGACCTGGTGGAAACATCTACTTGCCTTTGTGGAAACTGATATGTTTAATGCCATATTGTGGAAGACTGCGGGAATCTCCATGGAGACAAAAAAAAAAGTTGCATGCTCATCTTATTTATATGGGGGAGAAAGTTAAGACAGAAGGAAAAGGCTGAAATAAAGCAAACAGAGCCACCGCAGTCCCATTTTCTACATGCACGGTCCTACAAAAGGAATTTTAAATGCGCTCCTAAAATTAATTTCCAGCTTGTTGTACAAATTGTGTAGATCAGCGAACCCGCCATTCTCCCTTTTGTTTTGATGCACTCTGACAACCATTTTTATCACATCATCAAAAGCAACGTGCGTGTGTGTTGTCAGCATACACAAAGTTCTCGTCCTTGTCAGTGACTGTTATTTTTATATGTTCTCTGCCCGCTGCATCAAAGTTATCTAATCTTTAAGTACACGCTATTCTGACACAAATGAGCGTGTTTATTTAATTTTATCTGTCCTGTGTAAACTATTGTTTTGTCGAGGCATTTTTAGCTCCGAATCGGCTGCTGCTCGTAACCTAGATACGGATGGGCCTTCGAGGAAAAGAGCACTATGTCAAGTTCACAGGTTCAGAGCCATAAAACGTGCGCACACCCACTCGTATCCAGCGCTGTAAAACAATAAACCGCTAATCTCCGCGCGTTTTTATTCACTTCCTCGTGTTAATTTTTGACTTGGAGAAAAACGACAATGTAAAGTTCAAACTACTCATTCACAAATAATGACTAGCTGCACCTAGCACTTACAGCGTGTGTGTGTGTGTGTGTGTGTGTGTGTGTGTGTGTGTGTGTGTGTGTGAGAGAGAGTGTTTGAGTCAGGGAGGAGGGAGAACGGTAAACAAGGCCGGCTTTTCCTGGAAAGCTACTGGAAGATGGAGCAAAACAAATGGCAAATAGAGGTGCTGTCTTCTGCTTTATTAAGAGGATAAAACACCTGAGCTGGAGCGTTTAACACGTGGCTACACAGGTGCATGGACCGTGTACTGTTGTCTATGGTACAATATCGAAGCGGACGCCTGTCTCAGTAATTACTATAGTTATCGTTTAATATATGGACTCAAAATGTATCATTCTTTGCAATAACGAGATTTGTGTTTTTAGTTGTAATGCAGTAAGATCTAAACTGTAGAGCAGCGGTCCCCAAACCCCGGACCAATAATGGACAGATAACTGGGTGCACATACCAAAGTATCACTAACCCTAACCCTAGAAGCACAATCCTAACATTAAGTTGCCAATAACTAACCAATATGAATACTCTCTATGAATGATCTTGCGCATTTGAACAGAATATGTGCAAGAAAAGAAGAAAAAGTACTGAATTAAATATACACTAAAACACTTAAAAGTTTCCCACAGCGCTTTATAACTAGGGCCTTGACAACAATCGCCCCCCGCCTTGGCTACGAAGCTCCTCGATCCGGCCCCTGATAATAAATTTTGCTCATTTGCTTCTCCGTTTCGTTTCGTTTCGTTCATGGGAAACAGTGAAAGTACTTCCAAGTTGCTCAGTATTTTAAATTTCTCCATCTTCATATTCAGAAGCTCTAAGTTGTTTGTTTGTGGATGCATTATTACCCATTTACTAAGCATTAATATAACAGGCATATCATATTTTAACATCATACCATTATCACCCAAAAATCAATATGTAGCATTGTTTTTCAAATGTTGCAGTCAGTCTAGTATTTGTAACAGACGGGTAGACTCAGGCTGTGTACATAGGCACGATCAAGACTTCTACTGGAAGCCATTAAGCTCTATTAAATCTATAAACATTTTATTTATTCATCCAGCAGATGAGCAGCAATCTTCTCCGTCAGAGGATGTGAGTTTATGGTATGTCCAACTGCCTTATCGCATCAAAATACATCACTAACTTTAACGGAGCGCAAAAGATCATTCTAAAACTAAAACTACGATCATTTGAAGAAATATTAATACTAAAAAAGTCACGTACACAACACAGAAATAACCCTTTCTTTAATATTTTTAAGGAACAAGTATAAAAACAGACCACTATAGAACTTGGACGACTGAGGGATTACACAGATCTAAGACTGCATGGTAATATAAAACAAAGTACTACAACTGAATATTGAAAATCACATTCTATTGTCTAAATAAAGAGTGTTTTTATTATTATTTTATTAGTGTTTTAATTTGGATTTTTAGTATCGTGAAAACACTATGACGAATACACAAAATTGAACCAAATTTGATCATAGTATTTCATTATCTTTTACTATTACTATTTACTATTACTACTATACTAGTACTATTATGTATATTTGTGATCACATTTTACTAGATGAGTTAAAGATGGGATATAAATAAAATCATAACATTTGAAAGCTGAAAACTACTGTATTTGTATGCATTTGTAACATTTTGTAATTTTAACAATTGCCACGTATGAAACTTTTTCCCCCCAATTGACCCCACTTTTTTGTCACTCTTAAGCAAACCAAAAGCAGATGGAATAGTTTCTACGAGTGATGAATAAACGCCCCAAACCACAAACTTCCTTCCTAACTTCCTTTATTGCTTTTTACACTTATGATTAGATATATACTTATCTGCTATCATCAGTGCCCAGTTCTCGATACAGTCGCCTTCCAAGGCTTCCTAGAAAGAGCCTCTTATCCCTCATATGTTCGTGCGAGTGATTAACATGGTGACCGGAACAAGGGCCTAATCAGAGCTGTGTGTGCACCCCGCCGGGCTCATTTTGGTCCCTTTTCTTTTCCAGTTCCTCATGACGTCAGCTTCATGTGTGGATGCAAGTCACAAGGTGCTGGTAAAGCCATGTTCGGAGTGACTGCGCAGGGCCCCAGAGGATCATGGGAAAGAGGTGAACGGGGTCAGGAGAAATAGTTTGGGAAGCCTACTTATATGCAACATCAAAGCTAAACTCAAGAAACTCCTGGTGTAATCTACGTCGGTATTACCAGTGTATGCAACAGGTTATGGTGAAATTCAAAGTGGAAAACTACACATAAAGGCGCCCAAGACAATATCCACAGCTCCTTACAGGAGCAAGTACAAGAATTTACAAGCAATTCTATACAAGATACAATCTCTGTATAATAATATATATAGGTCCTATATTACACTAAACGTACTCTTGTGTGTTTTAAGCAGTCTAAATATACACAGCAGTGCCATAGCAGGCCGCAAGTGGTAAAAACTGACACTGTGTCCTTAGGCAACATTGCGTTGTAGGAAAGTGGAGTGTGCGTGAGTGCTGGTGGTGGGCAGAGGGGCCGATGGCACAGATTGGCAGCGTCGCTTCCGTCAGTCTGCCCCAGGGCAGCTGTGGATACAGTAGTAGCTTATCACCACTAAGTAAAGAGAGAATGAACAATGAACTGTTAAAGCGCTTTGGATGTTTTCAAAGGCGCTATATAAATGCAATGATTAGTTAATTAGTTAATTAATTAAATTCTGTGAAAATAAAAATGCATGAAAGACGAAACCAGCACTAAATCAAGAGAAATTTTGGAAAATAAATGAATATTAATTAATAAAATCTCCTTATTTAAAATATTCTTTTTAAAGAAGCATTTTTGTCAGATGGAGAACCATATATATCATATATCAAATTAAAATTTCAATTACTTCTGTGCTATACTGTGCAGCCCTGAGCCTAATTGTCTACACTACTGTTGGTTTACACTTAGAATGTATGAATGAAATAAGCACAGCAACACTGGTTTTGTCACATGATGGACACACAGACTGATCATGGGTTCGACATCGGTTCATTCTGGGCAACGACCTCCTATTCTTGGCTACAATACTCGATATATTACTTCACTTTTCCATCAATTTAAGTTTTCTTTAAGTATTTTGAGGTTTGTTTTCCAGTTTTCTCAAGCTACACAAGCAACTGTCTCTTATGATCCTGTTAGTGTGTTGATTTACTTGCACTGTCTCCTATCCTATTGATCACAGCAATAGCAAACAGCCAACTAAACGCTCTTCTTTTAGCATTGTGTTCCGTTGCCAAACAAAAGTCTACAACAAACGTGTGGAGCTAACATGCTAAAGCTGTGAGCACACACGCTAATCACTTCTGTTCAAACACTGGGCCCGTTCACAGATAGGTCCACAACAGACTGTTATCAGCACGACCCTCTTTTGTCCAGCCCCCCAGCTCGCTGCCTTTCACTTTTCTACGAACAGATTTACGCCAAATGATATTTAATCTAAAAATCCCACACGGGCTGTAATCAAGAATATTAAGTCCTGGATCAAAATCGTGCGTGCCGCTAAGCCCATTTACAGATTACAAAAGGGGAGCAGGAGCGAGTCCCCCACACCGACGCCGACGGGACCTAAAGGTGCACGGTGCATCTTTTCTGGAGGAGGGTCCGTCAAATGCCTTTCTTCATGGAGTTTGCTTGGAATGTTTCACAGTGTGGCATTAAACCTTTCTATCTTCATGGAAAACCAAACCAGACCAAGCTACAGGTCAGATCTGTGGAGAGGCGACACCGCTCACACTCAAAATCTCAACTTTTTTTAGGTATTTTTGCGCAATAAAAACATTTTTAATTTAATAATTGTAATGTAGAGCTGTTTAATGTCACACTGTGGAACATTCTAAGCAGAGCAGTGACGTTACCATAGAAACGAGCAGGCGATGGGTTCCCAATCGAAAAGTTTAAGTGCAAAAAAAGTCTTTAAAGAGGAGATATTATGTGAAATCTTTACTTTTCTGCCATGTTATTACGTTATTCCCTCATCAAAAACACGTCTGAAGAGGTTTTCTATGTCATCCACGCATGTTTCAGTAATTTAGCAATCTCTCCCGGGGCTTACTTAAACCCTCCTTACAGTTAGTTTGAAGATTCTGTGCAATGCTCAGCCCACGAGCCTCCCACGCAACGATTCTCCAAAAATATACAAAAGCACGATACAAAACTGTACGCTACAACTTGACAAATCTGATGCGATGTGCAGTAGTTTCATTAATAACGGGGTGAACGCTTGAATGTGACGTGCTAGCGCTCTGAAGGGGGAGTGATTTACCGGAGAGCAAATGAAGTAGAGACTTGGAGCATCTTACAAAACATGTTAATACGTTCTTTTCAGCAAACATAGCATTTTCAAAGCAATAAATGATAACTTGGTGATCTAAATATGTTATGTATTAGCAGTTAATACTCCACAGAAGTAAAATACCTCTTTTAAATCACATTGTTTTATCCTAGGACCAAGCTAATGTTGTTTAATCATCATAACAGCGCATAAAGCCAATTCAATTTAGCATTACAGGGAGGAGCGACCAGAGCTGATGCAACTCGAAGCCGCAAAATCAATGCAATGACTTCACCCGATATGAAAGAAAATAAATAAATAAAGAACCCCCGCGTGCGCACACACAAATGAATTTTCCATTTGTCCGGCGTGTAAAAAAAAAAAATCGCGAATAAAAATGAGCTTTTTAGACCGACAAGCGCCACAAGGCCTGCGCGTAGTACATCTCTCTTCCAAGGAGTGCGTTGCGGGGCTGTCCGTCAAACTGGAAAAGCAACACCTCAAATTGACGCCCACACTTGGCAGCACTCGGAGGACCAAGAATGTCTCCTCTTCTTCTTTTTTTTTTTTTTATACTGACAACACAGATGCAGGTATGAATGGACTTGTAGGATTATAGCTGAGGTTAAGGTATTGCTATTTGTACTATAGCTATATATAGGTCTATTTGAATCACGTATTAAGCAAAGGTAGTAAAAAAAATGCGTGAATTTGCTCTAAAATTTCAAACTTGATTTCAATACTAAGGAATAGACGCTCAATAGTGCAATAATACTCATTTCTATCCTGCGAATATGATCTTTTAGTAGTGATACCTGCTCAAATGAGTGACTAGTTTCGCTTGTGGTTTTAGTATCTGATTTGTGATACTTCTGAAAACCCTTCTCTCCACTACGGCGCAGAAGGGAAGTTTTCTGCTTTGGCTGCTGTCAGAGCTGGGCGAGATTTCAGAGAGCTCCAAAAGTTATTATAATAAAACGATAACACGAGTACCTTTTCGGAAAGCCATTACCGCGCTATAATAGAAGTAGGAGCAGGTAAGAAGAGGAACAAGAGCAAGAGGTGAAACATAAAGTGTTAAAAAAAATACAAAAAACACTGGTGGGCCTGCATGGTGTCTTGGAAAGAACTGAGGTAATTGTGTGTGAAAAGTCTAAACAGAAACAAAGAGGGAGCTTGGTTTTCGAGTAATAGGCGTGTGATGGTGCGGGTAAACTTCAGGTCATTGCCTCTGTATACAGCTCTATACGGTTCATCTTCATTTGGGCTGAACGGTTTAGATTAAAAAATGTAATTGCGATGAGATTAGGGTTCTGTTCAAATTGCATATTGTAAACAACTCCGGGAACATTAGTATTTGAGATATGAACTGCTGCACTGCTAAGCTAATATAAGATGAGGCATTTTAAAGCATAATTATAGAGGTTTTGGTTATTGGTGTGATAAGAATAATCAGTAAAAGCACAGGAAATTTAGTTTGTCGGTTTCTTTCGTTTGCAGAGAGAGGAGCGACAAGTTTGCAACGTGACGTCAAGTGGAGCCGGAAGTGCCCCCATTATGGAAGATCATTTGTTTCATCAGATTTTGAATTTTAAACGCTGAATTTTTGTAACTCTGAAAAAACACGTTTGAAAATGTACAGGTCAAATTTCAGCAATTAAAATTCAGTATAAAAATAATTCTAAATTCAAAATTTAAATTTCACTTTCAGCGTAGATATCTTTGAGTCTTAAATTCAACAGTCAAAATTCAGAGTGTAAAATTCGCAGTAGAAAAATTTGCAGGAATGATCCAAGATGCCAAGGCAGAAGCAATCGATCCAAACTCATCTGATCTACTTTAGTCATCTGATCTACCTGTGATAATCAGTAAAATCACAGGAAATTTA
>JACN01031758.1:0-34850 GCA_000787155.1 Scartelaos histophorus | reverse complement strand
ATAATCATCATCATCATCATCATAACTGGCGGTGGAAAAGGGAGAATTTTACTTCTTACCTCAGACGTGCCCTTCTGACGCACAGACGTACAGACAGACTTGTGCGTAAAGAAGGAGGGCGCGGCCTCTCTCCAAGATGGCGACGACCATAGACAACAGCAATGCCGCTCAGGCCACCAAGAAGAAGCACCTGGGCATTCCCGAGGCCGTGTTTGTGGTGGGTACAAGGCGGGCATTAACAGAGGCTCCCCTCCCGCAGCGGACCCGGGCTGTAGTGTCCTCCTCCGAGCTGTATTTTCTGCACCAAGGCGGTGGTTAGCCCGGAGAAGCTAACGAAGCTAACTGTGTTTTAATGCTGCGCCTGTTCACGTCCATCTATGGAAGAAACGCGCTCTGACAAACACGAGGGTTAATTACTGTAGCGAAGGGATGGCACTTTATCTCATTTGATCATTTTTGTGAGAAGAAACATCATAATTCAATGTTTATTTACGATTATTAAATTAAAGACTAGATTACAGTGAAACCCTTCATTCACTTTGATTTACATGGTCTTATGTGAGCAGCTTGATCAGAATACATGTTAAGTTAATGTGACATCAGGTGAAAAAATCCTTTTGTAATTCTAGTCTTTGTGCTCTTATACTTGTTCCGATACAGCTCAAGATCATTCTAAAGCAATTCAAGAAAGTTTAATTTCTGTCCTGTGAATGTGACTTTATGTAGTATCAATACCTGCTCAAATGAGTGTCTAGTCTCAGTAGTAGTTTTGGTATTGATTAGTACCTGATTTTTCAATATAACCCTAACACTAATTGCTGCTGATGTTTGCAATAAAATGCTGGTATTATTTGACAATGAGAGTTTTAAATGTTTCTTTTTTTTTGTTGGGAAGAAAATTGTATTATTGCAGAGCATTTATTTAAGCAATATTAAGTCTTATTCTACATCAGCGTTATTAAAGTTCCACTAAGTAACTTTTCTGTTGGAGGAGTGGAACCTGCGTTGTCCCGATGTAAATATTACAGCTTTGCACAATAATGCACAAACAATGACCACATACATAGCATATACAAACATCACACTTTGTCACATGTATTGATTTCTGTATTTCCCTCTGTTTTTAGGAGGATGTGGACACGTACATGAAGCAGCCGGGCAATGAGACAGCCGATTCTGCTCTGAGGAAACTGGACGAACAATACCAGAAGTACAAATACATGGAGCTCAACCTGTCCCAGAAGAAACTCAGGTCAGACACACAAGTGCATATGACAGCTTTTCTTGTTTGTTTTTTTTTGTATTTTAGTTCTGGTTTGGTGAAATAGCACATGTGGTAAATAGTCATCATAACTTTATATGGCAGTTTGTGGGGGAAAAAATTAAGAAGAAAAGTATAAAAAATACACAAAAAAAAGTAGCACTGAGTTTTAAAACAGAATTCCCATCTATATCATTAACACAGAAAATTCCATGTAGTCAAAACACAGAAGGCATTTTAAACTAGGACTGTACCAAAAATCATAAGGTCGATAGATCATGATCTCTACATTAGTCGATTAGTCATTTTTAGTCATTTTAGTGATTAGATTAGTCATTTTTAATTTTAATCGACAGGTCCTCAGGTTTTACTTAGGTTTTGATGCGAATATGCACAATTTGACTCAAGTGTCCAGTCTCTCTCTCTCTCTCTCTCTCTCTCTCTCTCTCTCTCTCTCTTTCTCTCTTTCTTTTTCTTTTGTCTTCTTTTTATTACATTTTATTGCACAATTTTAGCTATTTTAGAATCTATTCAAAAAATGGAATTTGGTTTTATTGATTTGTAATTCTATTATTCCTATAACAGTATAACTGCATTTTTTTAATTTTTGTTTTGATTTTTTTTCTTCTTTGTTTGTGCAGGTTGAAAAATCAGATTCCTCAAATCACACAGACACTAGAAATCCTCCGGCACATGCAAAAGAAAAAGGTTTGGAACAAGATTATATTTTTGTTATGTTTGTTTGTTATGTTAACATGTTATGTTTTTGTAAAGATAAATTGACATTAAACTCCACTGTAGTTTCTGAACAGTTTTAAACTTATTTGACATATTTTAAATTATATCAAATTATTTGTTTTTGCTGATTATCATAATTAATGTGATATTCTTTATTGTGAAGGAGACCACAGACCCGATGGAAACTCACTTTCTTTTGGCTGATAATGTTTACTGCAAGGCCTCCGTCCCCCCCACTGATAAAGTCTGTTTATGGTTAGGGGTAAGTCCAGTTAATTTAAAATTCTGTTCGTTCTTTGAAATGTACCATTTCTGTGGCTGTCACCAGATCTAAACCATGACTGTACCACGACTATTTTAGGTCTAATCTAGGGCTAAAAGTCGACCACATCATTTCCACTATAGTTCTAAACATGAGCTTATCCAAATTGGGATAAAAGCACTTAACTTAACAAAATATGTTTTGCTTTGCCTGGAATGTTCCACAATATGCCATTAATATGCCATTATGTTCCACAATATGCCATTAAACTGATCCACAAATGCAATCTGTAACTTGGCCTTGTGTCCTCACCTGCGACCTGCTTGTCTTGATGGAGATGGACAGTTTTAGTGCCATAGTGTGGAATGTTCCAGTTAAAGTAGTAACATCTCCATGGAGAAAAGCAGGTAGTGACCCTCCACCAGAGAAGTGAGTGCACTTTTAAAGTGCCTATGATCGGTTAGACTGGACTACTCCTCATTTTACTAAATGCAATTTAGCTTTGGCTTTTTATTTTTTTCATCTTTACAATTTTACTTCCTGATTAGACATTACCTAGCAACCATGTATTACACAGGGCAAAACAAAATTATAAGAAAGCAACATTATTGTGTTAATTAACGTTCAAATATCAGACAAAATGTGTTATTTTCCACTTTTCATTGCAAATTGCCTCTTGACCTCTGTGAATGTATGGTTTAGGTATGATCTCACCAAATGAAGTCAAAATGATAGAATCGTAAAAACCTGCCACTTTCAGAAACTGTAGCATAAGTATAAACTTTTTAGTTTTTGTGTGATATTTAAAGCTACATTTCCTGTCCAGGCGAACGTGATGCTGGAGTACGACATAGACGAGGCTCAGGCTCTTCTGGAGAAAAACCTGTCAACCGCCTCCAGAAACCTGGAGACTCTGGAGGAGGACTTGGACTTCCTCCGAGACCAGTTCACCACCACCGAAGTCAGTATCCTTTCACTGCTGAGAGACAGTAGACGGTATGTCACCTGAAGAACGGGCTAGTGATTCTGCTCTGATTATAAAAGTGCCAAATATAGATCAGACTTTTGTTGTTTGAAAGTGCATTGCCTTGGCTAAATACACCGTACTTGTCGTAGTTAAGTAATTAAACTTTAATTATATAGCTTTTTTTCCACAGATGCATAGTTACAAAGGGCACATCAAAAATACAGTCAATATATCAATAATGTTAAAATGCTCAAAGAGGTAATTTTGGGGACGACTGCTTTAAATCTCGAGTTTTAAACTTGTCTGAAACTGAGGTTTTGAGTCAAGCTGTAAGGTTTGATCAGGTTTGCTTTATACACAGGAGATCGTCCATATAGGCTATAAAGTGTGTAGGTTTTAGGAATATTAAAAACTACAAAACTACTGTAGAAGAGAATTTAATGCTGGGTTATGACATAGATGAGGCTCAGACTCTTCTAGAGTAAAATGTCAAACCAACAGGGATAAAATATGTGCAGAACCTGGAGTTAGTGGAACTGCAGCATTGCACACAGTGGTCTGATTTAGTGTTTTACAAGACCAAAGGTATGTAGTCCAGTCCAAATCCAGTGTTTTTCCTTAACCCCACCCCCTCAGACATGGCACGAGTTTACAACTGGGACGTGAAGAGACGAAGCAAAGAAAACCTCCTGAAATCAGCTGAAAAGTCTTAACTCCAAAAACTCCAATGACACAAAACATTTCAGTCAAATCTTGTCTTCATAACGGCCCGAAATCGCATGTTACGTCCTGAGCTAATGCACAGACAGTGAATCATTATCTAAAGAGTTAAAGCTGCACCACGGAACATTCCTGGTGGATAATTTGCTGTCGTTTCCATGGAGATGTTGCCTGGAATGCTCCGCAGTATGGCTTTAGACTTTTCTGTGTTGCATTTACTCAATTACAGGTGCCTTCATTGCAAAAAAGTACAATACCATTTGGCATCGCTCCTCCACTTTGAGCAGTTTAATGCCATACTGAGGTATATTCCAGGTAAGGTGGTAACCTAGCAACCAGCAGCACCAGAGAAGTTGCATGGTGCGTTCGGTTTTGTTTTCAGAGGGTGTCATGGAGTTGCAAAACTATGTTGGGTTTAGCGAAATAAATGCTACTGATTTAGATTTAGAATTCACTGTCTTTAAAATTTTAGCTCAACTCTACAATCTCATTGCAATCGTTTTTGTTATTTACTTTTTAAAATATTTTTTCAAGTAAAAGAAAATGCTACGAAGATTTTTGTATCGTTTTAATACGTTCAATAGTTAATACTCATTTTTCAAGTTTTCCTCCTTTATGCGCCTTTTCAGCACTTTGTCTTTCTCTCTGGTTAAAAACTAACATCAAATAAATCTAGTTTGTGGTTCCAGTTTCTTCCCAATATTGAATTCTCTAAATTCCTCAGTTTCATGTCGGCCGTCTTGGATCCCCGTGCCCCTCCTCTGTCTCTCTCTCTTTCTCTCTCCACTGTCTGTTCTTTCTGCTGCTGTTAAAACTGTATTTATTTGTCTCATTAAATGAAGAATGAAGTAAAAGAACGTTTGGGCAAAGCGATCAAATCCTTGTCGTGTTTTATTCATTTGTATATTATGTTCTTCAGATAAAGCTGGTTTAGGCTGAACTCGCACTGACTCATGATTGGCTGGAGGTGCTGGGGTTTAGGTAGAGACTAATCAGATCAGAGACATTTTAGGTTTAAACGCACTGGATTTCAGCGCTGAAACTGGCAACCCAAATGACTCATGTGAGGCTCATTCTGCTTTGACTAGATAATCGTCTTGAACCAAAACAAAAATTAATACTATAAAAAATGCTTAAGGATGCTTCATATTTTTGTAATTTAGAATGAGTCACAGTTACTATTATCACTAAAGGCCATATATTTGTTTCCTTACAGACCAGTTTGTTAACTCACCTTGTTTGGACTTTCTGTCTGTAGTCCTCAGTCACATGATGTCGCTGTGATACGTTTCACAGACTGTATATAAGATTGTATATGTAACATTTTATACATTTTTAAAAGACAGATGTGAGTGGAGATCCTTTCAGACCGATTTGCTCCAAAGTGAACAAAGGGAAACTAGACTTTGGTATAAACCTGTTTAAGTCGTAGTTCAATCCTGGTTCATCCCTGGTTGAATAATGGTTTAGTTCTGATTCAGTCCTCATTTAGCTCTGCTTTAGTCCTTTTTTAATCCTGATTCAGTCTTGGTTTAGTCCTGCTTCAGTCCTGGTTTAGTGCAGCTCTTTCTTGTCTCTAAATAGTGCACTCAGCTGAACAATGACCCAGAACTGTCCAGTCAAATGTATCTTGTTTAAAAGCCCGACCAACTTGTGGTGCGCTTGTATTTTAAATGTGGAAACAAATCTCCATAAAAAATTATCTTTTGGATATAAATATCATTGAATATATTCATTGACAATATAGCTACTTTATTTATGGCTGCAGTGATGCTTGAACACATGCAAAAAATAATAAATAATAAAATGTGTAATTTTTAAAAATACAACATGATTATGAAATTAATGAGAAAAAGTTGGTTGCTAAATTACCTGTGTATTGCTGCACTATGTAACTTTTTGGTTGGAGGTCAGTCGCCTACTTTTGTGAAATGTTCCACAGTGTGACATTAAACAGCTTTACATTACATTTATTCAATTATAGGAGTTTTATAGCTTAAAAATACCAAGAAAAAAGGCCTTCTGACTGAGCGGGTCGCCTCTCCACAGACTGGACCTGTAACTTGGTCTGGTTTGGTGTCCATGAAGATAAAATAGTTTAACACCGTACCCTGAAACATTCCAGACAAAGCGATAAAGTCCCCCTAGAGAATAAGTATTTGACGGACCCTCCACCAGAAAAGTTACACAATGCACCTTTAATTTTAAGCTTTTTGCATTAATTTATAAAAACAATTGATTTTGTCTGGTATCATGTTTAATTTTAATTTAATGATAACTTCAACTGAAAAACACCAGCTGGGTCTCTTGCAATTTTACATATTTCTTTACATTCAAACCAAAGTACAGTTACACGTTCAAATGAATCAAAAGGCACAGACACAGTGAAATGCCACAATAGTAAAGGTTACGGACTAAACCTGGAACTAAACCTGGATTAGTCTAGACCTGGACTAGAACTGGACCAGCTGAACAATGTAGGCCTGTAGTCCTTTAATTGATTAATCAGTTGGAATCTTACTTGATCCAAATTTGTATTGGCTGAGTCCTGGTTCAGTTCTGATTTACTCCTGGTTCAGTTCTAGTTCAGTCCTGGCTCAATCCTGGTTTAGTCCTGTGTCTATCCTGGTTCAGTCCTGGTTTGTTTTATTAGTTTTATTTAGATTATAAGGACGTGTATGGGAAATAAGTGAGTAAACTAAAGATTTTGTATTTTTGGTATTTATTTGTAAAAATGCAGATTAAACTCATAATTTACATGTTTAATCTGACTTTATATAAATAAAATGTTTCCTACTACTTTTTTCCTGCATAAATAGTATTTTTAGCATGAGCTCCCTCTGCAGGTGTAATCTTGTGACTGCAGTTTGGGTCAGATACACAGAGGTACAGAACAGTTTTGAGAGCTTTACATGTTTTTAAGTCCGTTTCAGTCATTCACATTCTATATATCAAAACTTGAACTGTCAAAAATAATGGGTCTTCTGTGACTGTGAGAATGAAGCAAGTTTTAATTTCATTTTGTATTAATTTGACATCCTTTTACTGAATGAGCTATAATTTATTTACTATCTTTACTATTGTGGCATTGTACTTTAAAGTTTAAAGGTGCACTACATAACCTTTCTAATGGAGAGTTGTTTCCATGGAGATGATATTCCTTTGCCTGAAAAGTTTCACAATAGGGCACTGAGCTTGTGTATTATCTGCACGGACACACGTTACAGGTCAGATATGTGGAAAGGCGTCCTGCTCACAGTACGACTACATGTTTATCAAGGTAATTTATGTAATAAGAATAAGATGGACCAATTTAATGCCATACTGCGGAGCATTTCGGGCAAAGTGACAACATCTCCATGGAGACAAGCAGGTAACGGAGCCTCCAGAAAAGTTACATAGTGCATCTTTAACTTAAATTATACTCACAGTATTATTGGACAAAAACGTAAAAGACATATTTAAAGTGCATATGACAGGTTTTCATGTTTTTTGAATTCTGATTTGTTGTATCTGTGGTGAAGATTTATCGTCTGTTTGTGGAGAAAAAAAGTTGAAGAGAAGTACAAAAATACAGGAAGTAGCGCTGAGTTCTAAGTCCTTCTACCTACGCTGTCATCAACACGGAAAAATCTATCCAAACAGTTTTATTTAACCAGCTATTGTGCATTGTAGTTCTGGCCCCAGTTATCATTATGGTTGCTAGGTAATAGTTATTGCATCTGCTGCCCACATCCAACCAGGAAGTAAAATGATAAACTTCACCTAAAGAAAAAAGTACGTGCCCTTTAAGAATAAGTAAATATATGGATGTTAAGTGTGTTTTACTGAAGGGAGTAGTCTAACCTGTCATATCCACTTTAATATACAACAAAAAGTACTTGTAGCGTTCCCCCTGTATTTATTATTGAGTGATCTCTCCTTGCATAATTCCAGCGTGGTCCCGCCCAGCCTCCGAGCGCCGTGCATTGTGGGTAATGTAGTTTTGGGAGTCCCTCTTTGTTCCCTTATGTCATCCCGAGATCGAACTAAGGTGCTTCTGGCTTCGAACCATCAACCCTTTCACTTACCCACCTTAAAAATCCATATTAGTTCGTAATAGAAGGTGGACAGTGAGTTTTTGGTCCATTCTTGAACAAGTCTTCGTCCTTGGCCATTTTCGCTGTACACTTGTTCTGCTTATTGTGGAATAGATGAGATAACGTTGGATACAAGTCCTTTTCTTTGGAGGAAAATTCCAAGTTTTTTCCGAGTTTTCCGGCACTGAAATTTTCTGGAATTCTGCACAAAATAAAGTAGTATTTGCCCTTTTAGGAATCTCAATTGTAGATGTGCAAAAAACTATAGTGTTATGAAATTGCATATTGTAGACAGTTTACAGGAGTGGGACTTGTGTCATAGGAAAAAAAGTTAAAGTTGAAACAAATTTTTGAAAACGAATTTTAAATTCCAAAATGTCCGCCGCCTTTGTCGCCAATCCTTCCTTTGATTCTTATATGATTGATGAGCAAAACTTCCAAGCCATTTTCATACAATTTTGGGAAAACTTCAAACTTCAAAGCTTCAAACTTATAATTATAATGAACAAAATTTAAATTTTTCTTGAAACTTATAAAGACAGTTAAGTAAAAAAAAAAAGTCACTGATCCTTGCTTCAATTCAAAATCCCAAATCCTTAAATCCAAGAAAAAAACTGAATACATTTTGTCAGAATTTAAAATTAAATCCCTAAATGGCTGCCGTCTTGGTCTGGTGATTCTTGCTTTGATTCCATATTTGATTAACTCTGAGGTCTTTTTATAATCAATCTCAAATTCATAAGAAAGTGGTAGACATTTCACCACTTTAACTGTAACGTTTTCTGTAATTTATTCCTTTATTTCCTCTTTTTAACACACTTATTTAACTCAAACCAAAAGTTCTAAGAAAAGTCTGGACCAATTTTCTCCTAATCTGCAAACTAAAAATTACCCTAAAATTCTGATAAATTTTATAGGACTTTTATAGGTATTCTGCCTGAACTTTTAACCTAATTACAAGTCCCTACATGTCATTTTTAGATAGATTTGGGAATTATCAAGACTCAAGAAACACTCCATCTACTGTCTATTGAACCATCCCTACAGACACCAGCTAACCCTATCCTTATTTTACCAACATCACCTTGGCTGGATTTGAAATGTGATGTTCCTCAGTGCAGCTTGTTCCCACTTATCATGAGATTAGATTAGAAAGAGCCCCAAACTACAGAGAAGAGCCCCGTCATTTCTCTGTACTCCAAAGAGTACAGAATCAGCTTCAGTTTGAATCGGGGGAAAAATTTTAGTCAGGCGATTTGAAGGTGCATCGTGTAGCTTTTTTGGTGGAGGGTTCGTCAAATGCTTTTCGCCATGAAGATGTTATTGCTTTGAGTGGAATGTTTCACAGTATGGCATTAAAACTTAACTTAAAACAAACTAGACTAAGTTACAGGTCAGATCTGTGTAAAGGCAACTCCGCTCACAGTCAGAATGAGTCTTTTTTGAGTATTTTCGAGTTATAAATCCACCTGTAATTGAATAAATGTGAAGTAGATCTGTTTAACGTCATACTGTGGAATATTCCAAGTCGAGCAATGACATATCCATAGAAACAAGACCCCCAGCCAAAAGTTAAACACCTTTAAGGGTTCAAATCAGGGACTTAGAGGCCCAGAATTTAACCTTCTTCCTGTTTTATATTATGGGGCCTATTTGAGACTTCTTGCTCTGAGGTCCTCAAATTTCTGTCGTCGGGCCTGCTTAAAATGTCCCAAAATGTTGTCGCTGCCTTTGATTCAATTTATGATTAAGATGGTCACGATTTCCAAGACATTTTAGTTCAAATCCGTTAAAAACCCCTTTAGAAAAGTGTTCCAGATGCAGGCTGGCGTCTACAGTCTCTCAGCCTCATCTTTCTGAATCTTAAGCTTTCGTAGCGGCGGTTTTAGCAGAGGCAGCGGCGGTCACTCTTGGTCACCTCCTCGGACGAGTGGACGACGTTGGGCACGAACCCGCTCTTCACCCCCTCCCACCCCTCCTGGATGGTGATGTCGCCGGATCGGACCAGAGCAAAGATTTCGCGGGTGAGTTCGGTGAAGGCGTGCTCCACGTTTATGGCGTCTCGGGCCGAGGTTTCCACGTAGCGCATTCCGTAGGCCCCGGCCAGCTTCTCCGCCTCCTGACGACTCACCTGCACAACGGCAAGAAGGAAGGGTTTTACAGTTTGGCTCTGTATGTAGGGTTCAAAGGTGCACTATCATACAGTAGAGTGTATATAAATGGACATAGCTGCCGTGTTCGAAACAGGAAGTGAACATGAGGCGCTTCTGGCTCTATCAACTCAGATCTACTCTACACTAGGTGCACTATCATACAGTAGAGTGTATAAAAATGGACATAGCTGCCATGTTCGAAATAGGAAGTGAACATGAGGGCGCTTCTGGCTCTGTCAACTCAAATCTACTTTACACTGAAACACTTTCATCCCTCTCTCTGTAATTGCTGCTGTGAGCCTCATTTTGTCATCTTAAAATGTTCATAATAATCCACTCTACATGATCCTGGTGTTTTTATCTCACTGTTTTGTTCATGAATAAATTCCTATTCCTAATATGGAACTCAGGTCCAGATTTGCTCCTATATCGCTGGCAGTCTGTGCCACCTTTCCTGTGGAGGGTCACCTACTTGCCTCCATGGAGATACTTAGAATGTTTCACAGTATTGCACCAAACCTAAAGCTTTTTTAGCAAAAGTATAATGCTAACTGAACCTGGGTTGACTGAGGACACAGTTTTTCTCAGTTTATGGACAGACCAGGCCTCATGTAAAGATCAGAACCTCCAGAATTCCCTCCTTGAGCTGCAGAGGCTGCACTAGCACTGATTCATGACTGGCTGTAAGTGCTGGGGTTTAGAGCATGGCTATTCAGATCAGAGAGAGAGATTTTAGGTTTAAACACACTGGATTTCACAACTGAACCTGGCAACCCAAATGAGAGACTCATATGAGACTTATTTCGCTTTGTGATTGAGTAATCAGCTTGAACCAAAACACCAAATCACAGCACACAAACAGTATGTTTTTGTAATTAAAATTAAATAAGCATTAGAGTAGCTATCAGTGAAAATTATATTTGGTTTGAACATGGTTGCCTTGTATCTGGGGACACAGTTATAAAATTTTAAGTTGAAACCTTGCATACGGTTCCTTCGACCTACTTTAACAGGGAGCAGCCAAATTACAGGTCAGATCTGTGGGGTGACGAGCAAGCACCTTAAATATGCTGCGTCCGACCTTCTCTGTCATTTCTAAGTGAATCTAACTGCACTGGTTTTGCTTTGTCACGATGGTGTGTCTGTGATGTTGTTTTCGCTGTCTCCTCTCGTCTCCTGGGACTTTGACAGAGGCAGAAACTGTGCTGACGTAACATTTATTTTACAACACTTTTCAACAAGAGGAACCTCTCAGACTGTGAAATCTAATCATTTACTGTAGTGCAGCCAACCACTAAGTCAATGTTCTTTATTCTTTATTTTGGCCTTCTGTAGCTTGTGACAGTCATTTTCTGACTTGTTTAACAGCACAAAATATCTTACCTGTTGTAGTTTCAACAAAATTATCTTTTTTCTGGTCAGAGCGTGTTAAAATAAAACTCAGATTAAGTCTAATTTGAGTAACAGAACTTCAGACAGAGTAGTGCTTCCAGTTAGCCTCAAACTCTTAGCAAAGTATTAATAGTAAAACACATGAGCCTCGGTATTAAAGTCAGTTTGTAAATGCTTGTGCTAATAGCCGTCCACTTTACAATCTGCATGTGTTTGTGTTCTACTTTGAGAAACCTAACAGAGCTTCAGACAGAGTAGTGCCTCAGTTAGCTTCACACCTCCAGAGAATATTGATGACATCAGCTGCACAGTATCAGCCTGGGGTCTTCATCGTACCTGTCTCTGTGCCTCCAGGTCACACTTGTGTCCCACCAGCAGAAAGACGATGCTGTGTGGCTGCACGTGGCTCCGAGCTTCTTCTAACCAGTCGTGGACGTTCTGGAAGGATCTGCGGTTTGTGATGTCGAAGAGAAGGAGGCCGCCCACGGAGTTACGGTAATAGGCCCGAGTGATGGACCTGAGAGGACACGAGGGAGAGCGGGGTCAGACCATAAGACTGAACAGGCACGTCTCAAAGAATTAGAATATCATGAAAACATTTTGACGGCGACTCTTCCCCGTTGTTTCAGTGCTTGACCCAGGATCAGCGTTGGTACTTGAGACTGGTAGATCTCCTACAGTAAACTAATTCCACATTGTATAAGTGCAATTCAGCGAGGTATACGTCTGTGCTAAACGTGAAAGTCATCATAGTTTGCTTAATATAGACCCATCTCCCCGCCCAACTTTGAGAACAGATTAACGGCGATATTTTTAATGTCGCCCAATAATAGTCCCGCATTATCGCAGCACGTTAACGCCGATAACGGCCCACCACTAACATATATATATATTGCTTATACATATTTTTGTTCACTCATTTCAGAAAGACTTATAGCTTCATGCACTTAGAGAGAAGCTTTCAAGCCTTTATTTCTTGAAATGTTAATGATTATAGCTTATAGATTATGAAAACTCAAAATTCAGTGTCTCAGAATATTTGAATATTACATAAAATCAATAAAATAAAAGGATATTTTAAACTCAAATGTCAAGCTGTCACTCTTTTTGCAACTGCTGCTGCGAATCTGGTCATTTTGGCCTTTAATGTTTCATATTAAAGGAATAGTTTGGGTTTTTTGACATGAATCTGTATGTCATCCCCATCACAGTGTGGTACATAAACACTGACTTAACCCCGACAGTGTCACATGAGCTGAGTTCTTGCCCGGTTTTGGTGCTGACAACAGTAGTTCCGGCAAGTTGGCTGTGGTCACAAAAGTGTTTTTCTTCTCAAAACAATATTTGTTCAAAAGAGTGATAACGTTGTCGATGAAAAAGTCAGACCTCATAATCACTTGGCGCTATTTTCTCTCTCTTGTATCACTGCGCTGCTGCAACCTGAGAGCCGTACACACTTTTTTCAGTTGTTTGGCAGTGTTCACATGCTCAGACCGACGTAAGAGAGCTAACGGGAGAGCTAACATGAGAAAGCGATAAGTATATAAACTTGTGAAAGTTAGGTCATAGTCAGACATGTTGCCGTTAACTTTTCGAGCCGTAAACACAGTGAAACAGGAGCGTCTGTCACCTGGCGGCAGCGCAGTGATACGGTCGGAGAGAAAATAGCGCCAAGGGGTTATGAGGTCTGACTTTTTCGTCAACAATGGTTTTGTGATAAAAATGTATCACTCTTTTGAACACATATTGTTTTGAAAGAAAAATGCTTTATTTTCATGACCCCAGCCAGCTTGCCCGACTACTTTCATCAGCACCAAAACCGGGTGACAACTCGGCTTACAGGACGCTGTCGGGGGTAAGTCAGTGTTTATGCACCACACTGCTGACGGGGATGACATACAGATAAAAAAAAGCGAACAGTATACATGATCCAGGTATTTTTATTTTGCTATTTTGCCTGTAAATACGTTCCCAATCCTAATATGGAACTCCAAATTTTCTCCTCTATCTGTGAGCCTCAATGAGCTTCATTTGACTGGAGCTCACTTAGTCCACGTCTTTACACAATGGGTCAGACTCAGGGCTACAGCACAGAAGAAATATATATAAAAAAATAAAGGAATTATGTAACTTTTCCGCTGGTCTCCGTGAAGATGTTAGTCCAGAATATTCCATGGTGTATCATCAAAATCGCAATGTTTCTTTTTGTTTCCAATAATAATAACACAGTAGTTTGATAGGACTGTGACTAGTGACAATCTGCTATTTTGCCGATACCAAATTGCTGCAGATTTGACAGGCCTGACACAACATGTTCACAAAATACCCACAATCCAGCGAGAAAGAGAGAGTCTTAAGGGGAGAGAGAGAGATAAAGCCACTGGATTGGAGAGAAAAGAGGGGGGCGTAAGGGAGAGGAACAGGGGTAGAGATTGACAGAATTATAATGAGGACACATTGCGGTGCCAAAACAGAAAATCAAATGGAGTCACAGACAATGAAGCTGATGAGTTACAACTGTCTGGAAAATTAGTCCCAAATTGTAGTGTCATTTTCTTTCATTTTTAGAGATTGAGCTGTTTACAGGGAGAACCAGTACTTCTTCTTCTTTCCATGATTATTTACATTGTAGATTCTCACAGAAGGTATCAAAACTATGAATGTCACACAAGGAATGTAGTAAACAAAAAATAAACTCAAAACTTGCTGGTTTCACAGTGGTAAAAATAGCCACACTTTGTTTTGTTGTTTCACTGTCTGCTATCTTGGAATTTTTTGGTCCTGATGTTTCAGGACACTAAAAATTCATATTACTGAGTAGATTCGAGATGGATTTAAATGCCATACCGGGACATTCCAGACAAAGTAACATCCTTGTGTCCTTTTGTATAAAACTGTGATATACTGTATTTATAGTACTATATGTCAGCTTTTTTTGAAACTTTATTTGTACATATACATTAATATAATTATGCCTTATTTGACAACAGTCTCATTCTGTTTTTATTTCTATTTGGTTAGACGTTACTAGACCCATTTTTGTAGTTTTTTCTCTTTGTTAGTGGAATATAAAATGATGTGTGAGTTACTGTATCCAAGTAATATCAAATATGGATCAATAAAGTTTGTCTAAATCTAAATCTAAATCTAAATCTAAATCTAATCTCCATAGAGACAAGCAGGCAGCGCACCCTCCACCAGAAAAGTTCCACAGTGCACCTTCTGCATAACTACCTGAAGCGCTCCTGTCCGGCCGTGTCCCAGATCTGCAGTTTGATCCTTTTTCCGGGTTCGATCTCCACGAGACGAGAGAAGAAGTCGACGCCCACCGTGGGGTCGGACACCTGGGCGAATCTCCCCTCCGTGAACCGGCGAATCAGGCAAGACTTCCCCACCGTCGAGTCTCCGATCACGATGAGCCGGAACTGATAAAGCCAGATCGCCTCCATGTCCGGATGATGGGTCCAGGTGATGTCCAACTACGGTCCAGGTGAGTCCAGGTGAGATGGTGAATGAGTCTGGAAAAAACACAAAACCAAGTGCATTTAAAGGTAAAAGTTGTAACATTTATTGGTTTAAAGAAGCGCTAAAGTATTAACTCCTAACACATTACATATTTAGATCACCATTTTACATTTTATTTTGAAAATGCTATAGTTACAAAATAACAGATGGGTAAGTGACATAATGTCTGTCCAATTTCTTCAGTTAAAATGGTTAAAATTTCATAATAATTCCCCACATACTTGTAGTGACCTCTATGGAACCAAATCATTTTTTTCAGAAATCATGAGTTATTCTGCATGTTTTTGTACTTAAAGTGTTAAAATGTTCATGTGGTGCAACCGTCCGCTTTTAACAGATGATTTTTAAACTTCTTTAAATGACTCTTAATCTAATCAAATAAATTTTCTTTCTTTTTTGGCATATTTTCTGAAGTATTTTTAGTCTCAACATGACATTTCAGCTTATTTCCCCATAATATTCAAACAAACATTGTCCAAACTTGTCAATTTTTTCAAATATCATGTTTTCATATATGAATATCATGTTCATTTTACTCTTAGATTCTTCTTAGATTCTTAGAACTTAGATTAACATCCCAACCATTTTAGAAAATAAAACAATTCAAAGGTTATTCTCGGTCGCATCACATGACATTTTTTAAGATCGTAGCCAATTCATGTACATAAAAAAAACACTAAAAAAGCTTCATATAAATGTCAAACATAGATTTATGCACCTGACATTGTAAATATTTGAAAAAAAAACAGTTAAAAAGCCTTATACGTAATTGCCCCATATTAAAACATGTAATTCATTTCAGTTTCATTTTTGATGCCCCCTTTGCTCCCTCCGCTAAGTCACTCCCCCTTCAGAGCCCAATTACAACACAGTCAGCATGCAGCCCGCTAATGAAACTACTGCAAATCGCATCAGTTTGTCAAGTTGTAATATATTGTTTTGTATCCTGCTTTTTTGTGTCTTTATTTATGTCTGATTTTTCTCTCTCATCCCTCTTTTACTCATCTGGCCTCTCTTTACTTCTCTCGTTTATCATCTTCTCTATCTTACCTCCTCTTTCTTCTATTTTTCCCTGTCTGTCTCTGCTTTTTCATCTCCCCAATCCATTTCTCCTCTATCTTTATACTCAATCTCCTTCACCTCTCCCCTATTTTCCTCTCTCCTCCCCCTCGTCTCTTCTCTTCTGCCTTCTACTCCCATCCCTCCATCCCTCCATCCCTCTTGTTCTCCCCCTCCCCATGTGTCGGTGTGGAGTCGGGTTGCACTGCGTGGTCGGTTCGGCGCAAACATTAGTTCAGTCCCGTCTGAATCACGTCTCCGGCATCTCCACCAAATTCAGGCCACTTTAAGAAACAACATGTCCCTTTTATTTTCCTATCATCTTAATGTTATTGCTTTCCCTGGAATGTTCCACGGTATGACTTTAAACAGATCCATCTAGCATTTATTCATCACTGGTGTTCGGTTCTCCACAGATCTGAATCACAATGTAGCGTAGTGCTGTAATCTCCTCGCCTCTTGTGATGGAGGTTCGAATCTATACTGTGGAACATTCTAGACAAAGCAATAACGTTTCCATGGAGACAAGCAGGTGGCAGACCCTTCACTCTAAATGTTACACACTGTATATATACGATAGCACATAATACGATCTATTTGCAGAAACGTGCATAGTTTTACTGTCACTTGTTGGAAATATTTCTGCTTTGGGACAAATTTAAAGTAATTCAAATGATTCAAATTAACTTATTAAGGTACTGTCTTGTAATTTAATACTTTCTTATATGTCAGTACACCAATAAAAATATTTGAATGACCCCAAACGTGTGTAAAACGTGTGTTAGTTTTTAAAAGTCTATGCAAAACTGACTCTTCTGAGCTTGTTTCCTCCTCAAAAACAGACCTGGAGTTGTGTTTTGTTTCATTCACACATTTTTTAGTAATTCTTTATTATTCGTCTCAATCTCCAAAGCTCAAAATGCTCCGTTCCACCTTGTGATGTCATGGAGCGAGTTAACAGCTCCTTTCGCCTTTAGTTCAGTAAAGATTTCACAATTCCAGCGCTGAAATCATCCAAAATTTAGTTTAAAAACGGCGTGGAGCACTTCCTGAACACAACTCCGGGTTTGTTTGTGATGAAGAAACAACATTACAGAATAGATCAGAAAACACTTTAATTCAGCATCTCAAAGGCTTATCCAAAAAAGAAATGCGTTGAAAAATACTAGGCTGTTACGATAATTAATACCGTTTAATTATGGTGGTTTGTAGTTCCCATTTTTACACACAAAACTGCACGCTACACTTCCCCCTGTAAACGCTTATTCAGGCTCACCTTTTGACTCCTGGTTTCTATTATTACTATTGGTTTTCTAATTACTGCCTTTATTGATTATCTATTTTCATTTCCATTCTGTTGAGAATCATGTGAACCTTTCAGAGGGTTGGAAGGTGTCGTGTATCGATTATTATAATGACTGGTTCACTGTTTGATTGTCTAACTTTTTATTCATTAGATAAACAAAGGTTAAAGGTCTTAAATTACTTTTGTGAGGTTTAACACATGTTATAATGTTGTTTCCTGCTCAAAAACAGACCTGGAGTTGTGTTTTGTTTCATTCACACGTGTCTCCAAAGCTCAGAATGTTCTGTTCCACCTTGTGATGTCATGAAGTAGTAAGTTAACAACTACTTTTTACCTTTTGTTGAGTGGAGATTGGCAATTCCAGGGTTTAAGCTCTCCAAATGATTCTACTGAAAGTGCATGGAGTTTTTATTAAGTGGAAAAGAGTGTTTTTTGTTTGAGAAAAGATTTGTGTGTTAAATGTGTGAATGAAACAAAACTAAACACAACTCTAGGTCTGTTTGTGAGGAGGAAACAACATTATAACATAGATCGATGCATAGAAAATGTCGTAATATGGACCCTCTGAATGAATTCATACGTTAAATACAGAGAATGTCATTATTTTTTCATGCGTAAACTACACTTAAACCACTGCTAATGCTTCAGTGTGAAAGCCACTCGTAATACAGCCAAGTTCTAGTCAATATTTCATGCGATACGTGTTTAAAATAGCCCTTTGACCTATATGATCTGAACGCCATTCGATTGGATAATGGACAGTACAAAATGTCTCGTAATGTTTAGCTCCATTATTAGCCTCCGTGTCCAAAGCCCACGCGTTTTCCTGTAATCCCCTCCGTACCAGAGCATGCTAAACCCAGCTACCAATCTGTAAACGCTGCTATTGTGTCCGAATTGTGCACAGCTCTTACGTGGTTACGCCGTGATCCTCTCCGTTAGCGCTCGGTGGACGCGGGCTCCGACATGGCACCGTAGTTTTCCCGTAAAACCGCCGCACAAACCGACCCCCCCAAACCGTGACAAAGCCGAAAAAGAGAAAGAGGGAGTGGACCAGGGGCGAAAACAACAGGCTGCGCTAGGCCCGGGCAGTCACCGCTGTCGTCCGAAGCAGGTGCAAAACAGCGCTGCGGCGTAAGAAACCAGCCGAAACACGTCTTTACGCGTGAAACGGAGCGGTGCGCGGTGGTGGTGGAGCCGGGCTGGTGGGTGTAAAAAGGGGATCCCGTGAAGTCATGCCGAAGATCGCGCACTGTTTGCGGCTACGGCTGCTGCAGATGAAATGGCAGCGGGAGCATCATTAGCCTGACTCATCCCACATCAGTACCACTACCGTAACGCACCGCGGAGAGGCGCACACACACACAACGGGGGGAGAACGGTTTCATCTGTCTAGCAATCTGCATATTTGTTTCCTTAAAACAAAGTAAAATAATCACAGTAATCTCAAAATCAAACTATAGCCTAATAATTTTCAGTCAAGTTTTGAATACTCGTTTTTTTGTGGCAGCCTAAACAAAGGGATCTTGCTTCCTCTTTTTTCTAGTTCCTTTTATAATTGTTTTAATTAAATTTTTGTATTGCTTTTTAAAATGATACTATAACACAGATTATTTATAAAAGGTGCACGTAGTTGTTTTAAATCTGTAATGGATTGTATGAAAAGTTGGTGCGCATTTACCGTTCGCTTTTGACGTTCAGATTCAGAGGCCACTGCGCTGCGCATGCTCGGACACGGAAATGGGATTCTTATTTTTAATATATTTCAGGGTTTAATCATGGATTTATCCTTTCTTTGTGTTTATGCTCACTTAAATGTGTACTATGCTGCTTTTTTGTCTGGGACAGGACATCTTGAAATGTTCCACCGTGTGGCATTAAACTTCTTTGTCCAAAGACACACATGATGCTACCAGGCCAAGTTACAGATCAGATCTGAGGAGAGGTGACTCCACTCACAATGAAAATGATTTTAAAGGAAATATAAGCCCCAGTAACTGACTAAATGCATGTGAGCTATAGGCTCAGTGCCAGACTGTAGAATGGAGCATTAACGTCTCCATGGTGACGGAACCCACACCTTTCCACCTTTAAGTATTTTAAACTAGCAATCTTAGTCATTTTGGTTTTATTACCCTCCTCTGTTCCATGGCCTATATTTATTTAATTTGGTTATGCCTTTGCATAGATAAAGACTCTACAGTGTGGTGAGGTCACACTCAGACGGGATGGAGGCAAGAGGTTTTTGTTTTTTTTAATATATTAAATAGAAAAAAGATAAAAGTGCAAATGTTGAAGCTGATCATTTCTATTACTGACTAGGCCTAAGAACTCACCGTATTACAACAGAAATCTGCATTTTAACAATATTTGTTTTAGCTGCTCCCATTATTATTAAATATATTGGTATGTTGTGATGACTGTGAAACTTTGTGCTGCTCATAATAAAAGCAAAACGTAAAGTCCACATTTGAACATATAACTCCAGCTCAGGCTGTCTTAAAGCTGAGGAATCAATAGTGGTTGTTCAAATCATTAGTCCATCTGCCCCACAGCTGCTTTGGGCAGGGCTCTCCTCAGAATCAGATCAATTTTAAATCAACAGGAACACTTTAAAGTTGACTGCTAAAGGGCCCATGTTTCCTCATCACAAACACACCTGGAGTTGTGTTTTGTTTCATTCACACATGTTTAACACACAAACCCTGCAGATTTAGGCTGAGTTCTTCTCTCAAACAGAAAACAGCTTTTCCACTGTCTGATGTAATTTGGCAGTACATAAAGTGCTCCACTGTGTTTTTAAATGCCGTACACCTTCACTAGAATCATTTGGATAATTAAAGAGGCATTGTCAGTCTTTACTGAACAAAAGGTTAAATGTAGATGTTAACTTACCTTTAACTACTGTGTCATGACATCACAAGGTGGAACAGAGCAGACTGAGCTTTGGAGATGTAGACAGACTAATAATAAAGAGTTACTCAAACATGTGTGAATGACACAAAACACAACTCCAGGTCTGTTTTTGATGAGGTAACAACTTTATAACATAACTAAAAGGTTGTGTGTAATGTAGGATTTAATAGTGGACAGTACACTTTTCTGTAACACTGATTTCAAGTGTTATAAACTCTTTTTACACAGACTATAATTGACGTTTTATCTTACTCAACAATGCACCCATGTGGCAAAACATTAAAACTGTAGCTGCTATGACGATGATCTTGCTCATTAAGTAAGGCTGGATTTTAGTAGAATTTTAGGATTTTTTGTTTCATTCCACATGTTTCACTGACCCTTTATGATTACTCTGTCTACATCTCCAAAGCTCTAGGCTGTTTCACCTTGTGATGTCATGAAGTGGTAGTGTTAGTGACAGCTACATCTGTAACTCAGGAAAAATAGTCAGTTACATGGCCAAAATTATCCAAACGATTCTAGTGAAGTGTACGCACAGTGGAGCACTTCCTGTATAACCACGTGACATCACAAGGTGGAACAGAGTGTTTTCAGTTTGAGAGAAAAATCAGCCTAAATATTCAGGCTTTGTGTGTTAACATGTGTGAATGAAACAAAACACAACTGCAGGTCTGTTTTTGATGAGGAAACAACATTATAACATCAGAAAAAAGCTTAATATGAGCTCTTTAAAAGACCTATTACAAAATTACCCACATTTCAGAATATTAAGGATGAGATGGCAAAGAATAATTTTAGGTTTATATCTGATTGCGTTTTAATTTCCTGCATAGTTAATATTTTACATAATTTACTTAAATTTTATTTATTTACTATACTGTTTTCTTAAATTTTATTTATTTTTTATTGCGTGAAAGTGGACCGATAAAGGACTGTTATTAATTGTTAGTAGACTGGAGCATTTGTTTTGCCATTCACCTGTGTGTCCATAGCTCCATGATGTAAACAGTTCCGGGTAACCTACAAGTTATAGTTATATATTAAATGCGACAAAGCCACGTCCACACATCTTTTTTAAACTTTATTTATTTATAATTTCGTTCTAATTTAAGTCCCACAGAAGCCGCCCTATAATCTAATCTCTTTTGAAGGGGGTGTGGTTCTTTATTCGTGTGTCCAAAACCGCTGACGGGCGTTTCATCCAACTTTTACGCACGGACATCTTCAACTATTTATTGCGTTTTGAGCCGTGTAAGTGCGCACAGAAGAAGAGAGGATGCAACCAAACCACAAACTGGCGAGATAACAGGCTAAGAAGTGTTTTTTCTTTTTCTTTTTTTTCTTTTTTCGCCACGACAGCGTTTGACACGATGAGTTCTCCTTTCTTCTACTGTTTAACTTCCTATGATGCAACGACCCGTAACAATACATAAACGATTGCACTTGGAATAACTTTGAAATTACGCATGGGATTGTCGTTGTATAGTTAAAACACACGTACAGTTTTAGTTGTAGTCGCCGGCGCGTCGTTTGGCACAGCTCCATCTTCGCATCGCCTCACCGCGCGTCCGGGAGCTCTGAAGCCGGGCGGAGATGCAGCAGGAGCGGCTTCTCAAAGTGCTGGTGATCGGGGACCTGGGAGTGGGGAAGACATCCATCATCAAGCGCTACGTGCACCAGGTTTTCTCGCAGCATTACCGCGCGACCATCGGCGTGGACTTCGCTCTCAAAGTGCTCAATTGGGATCATAAGACCGTCATTAGGCTCCAGCTCTGGTTTTCTGCTGGTGAGTTTAGCAAAAATATAACAGTTTTTCTCAGTTAAACCTTATATCATTTATTGCATCCATTCAAAATCCTTATGCAGTGGGTAGTACTACATTTACTTGAGAAATCTCTTGTACTTTTCAGAGTACCTTTCTAGCAGAATACTTTTACTTGGATAAAACTTTTCCCATGGACAGTGCATCTTCATTGTGACAAGTTGTAGTGCACCATCCACAAAAAAAAAATAATAATAATCAAATTTTTAATAAGAACAAATTTTTTACTCTCTTGTAGTAATTAAGTGATACCAACTGACAGAATATACAAACATTATATTCTTTCTGTCATTGAGCAAGGTCTTTCTGTTGAAGTTAAAGGAATTGATGGCGCAGATTGGCAGCCACGCTTCCGTCAGTCTGTCCTTAGGCGGCTTTGGCCTCAAAAGTGGTGCGAATGAACACAAAAGTGGTTTCATTTGATTTTGGGGGGCTCTCTACCATGTTATAACGTTGTTTCCTCATCAAAAACATGCCCGAAAATGTTTTAGACGTCATCCATGCTTGTTCGAACTTATGGTTAGTATGAGCCTGGAGAAAACACTGCCCACACGCCTACGTCATCATGCATGGCAATTTTCCATAAATATGCAAAAACATGATGCAAAACAAAACACTACAACTTCACAAACCTGATACGATGTGCTTTAGCTTCAGTATTAAACTTTGAGAGGTGTTCCTTCTGCAAAATATAGCAAACAATAAAAACAACTTGGTGATTTAAATATAATATGAGCTTGCAGTTCATAAAAAGTGTAATACCTCCTTCTTTAATCTTCAGTTTTCTTGAGTTTTAAAACTGCACTATGTAACTTTTTTGGTTGGGGCCTGCCACAAACGTGTTGTTGCTTTGTCTGAAAGGTTTTACAGTATATAAAAAAAAACATATATGTTGCATTTATTCAGTTACAGGTGTTTTAGCGCTTAAAAATACAACAAAAAATATGCATTGCTACACTGGGTGAGCTCGCTTCTCCACAGAACTGACCTGTAACTTGGCCTGGAGGCATTGTGGGCTTGTCTTCTTGGTAATACATAAGTTTAACGCCATAGAAACTAGAAACATGACTAGAAACAAAGTAAAATACAACAGAACAGGAGGCATAAATCCACCTTGTCCAGATAGTACACATCCTTATCAAAAAGTCAACACTGTGAAGTCAGCTAAACAAACATGACTCCTGTTTACATTTTCTCACACTCTAGGCTATGTGTGCTCTGCCTGTGTGCCTTTGAGCAACGCCTCCTTCTGATAACAGCAGCATTTACATAAGGACCGTGGAGTGTGCACACAAAGCCAACACTGAAAAGATGAGTTCTATAATTAACTCTAATGGTGATAATTACAGAAATGGCGACACAGCAGCTCAGGAGGTCAGGGGGAAGTGGTTAGGACAAGAGTTATACAATGTACTGTAATGGTGCTGGTGTTGGCTCATTTACTGCAGACAAGGACTCGTCTCTAGATCTACACTGAGCCACACTGTGTTAACAAAACCAGGATTCAACAGGATTAAACCAGGACTAAACCAGGACTGAACTTGAACTAAACCAAGCATCAACTAAGATTAAACCAGAACTAATCCAGGACGAATCCAGGACTCACTTTGAACTAAATCAAGCATAAACCAGGACTAAACTGGGACTAATCAAGAACTGAACTTGAACTAAACCAAGTATAAACTAAGGTCAAACCAGAACTAATCCAGAACTAATCCAGGATGGAACTTGAACTAAATTAAGTACAAGACAGGACTAAACCAGGACTAAACCCGGACTGAACTTGAACTAAACCAAGCATAAACTAAGATTAAACCAGAACTAATCCAGAACGAATCCAGGACTCACTTTGAACTAAACCAAGCATAAACCAGGACTAAACCGAGACTAATCCAGGTCTGAACTTGAACTAAACCAAGCATAAAATAAGGTTAAACCAGGACTAAATCAGAGCTAAATTAGAACTAAACCAGGATGAAACCAGGACTAATCCTGGATTGAATTTGACCTAAACTCAGATTAAACCAGGACTAAACCAAGTGTAAACTAGAACTAAAGCAGGACCAAACCATGACTAAACTATGACTAAACTTGAACTAAAGCAAACCTAAAATAGGGTTAAACCAGGACTAAGCCGTGGCTAAACTTGAACTAAATTAAGCCTAAACTAAGGTTAAAACAGGACTAAACTAGAACCAAAGGACTAAATTAGGACTATGAACACCCCAGTTGCAAGAACTAAACTTGGACAAAATTTTGAATAAACTTGGACTTAACCTGGTGTAAATCAAGACTAAACCAGGACTAAAGCAGGACTGACTCAAGACTAAACCAAGACTAACCCAGGACTAACCCAGGACTAACCCAGGACTAACCCAGGACTAACCCAGGTCAAACTTAAAAGCAGGGGCCTAACTGGAACATTAGTTTAAGTCTAAACTGATTGTCGTCTTTGAAGCCACAGTCTGAGTTTAGTGCATCTACCACTTAAAATTAGATCAGTATTTTTAGATCCTTCACTTAAACCGTAGACACTCCCAAAAATCACCACTCTCTTTCACTAGAATCATTTGGATCATTTCAGCCCTGGAATTGCCAATCTTTACTAAACTAAAGGTGAAACTTGAAAACTACCACTTCATGACATCATAAGGTGCACAGAGCATTTTGAGCTTTGCAGATATAGACAGACTAATAATAAAGATTTACTCAAAACAAAAAACAACAACAGGTATATTTTGGAGGAAGTAACAATATTATAACACGACTTTCACGTCAATTTTGTGTCTTTAAAACCATAAAGACAATATGGTTAAAATATTGTGTATGCATGAAGTTTGCCCAAATAAAGGTGAACTTTTCTGCTTTAACTTGTAGTGAAGTTATGAATTAAAAAAAATAAATAAATAAATAAAAATCACAATAGGTTAACTACAACTTGTGTTACTCTTACATCACATCATCTGAGTCACTTTTGCAGAAGTATTGAGGATATTTTTTGCTAAATCATGAACACTGGGCGGGTCTGGAGCCTCTCATGTTGTTAGCCTGTTTAGCCCCTTTAGCTCAATGTGACCAGCCCTGTGTCCCCTGTCCCAGCAGATTTATCCAAAACCAGTGATTTGTCCCAATTTTATACAAGAAATGTCCCAGGTGTCCCTATTTTTAAGCAATCTGACACCTGCCAACAGTAAAGAGAGGCATACATTGTCATTTGCTTAGGTAAAATACAGAAAAGCTGCTTAACAATGACCAAAACCAAAGAAAATGTGACTATAGTGACTCACATTAGTGCCAAATGCATACAAATTTTCCTTATTTACTCACTCGTTTCACAGTTTTATTATTGCATCCCGACCCAACCCCGGGATGTCCCAGTTTTTTACTTAGAAAATGTGAACACCCTGTTTAGCTGTGAGTCAATGGAGCTCAGTGAACTAACTTCCTCCACATGATCCCAATATGGAGACAAGAACAGAGCCAATTCATCCCATACAGTCACCGCTCGTGACGTAATTACACTCAAACCTGCTGTGTGTGTGTGAAAATAATAAAGCTACATTGTGTAACTTTTCTGCTGCATGGTTTACTTGAAATATTCCATTAAAGGTCAGATATTATGCAAAAATGATTCTCGTGATGCTGTTTCCTCCTCAAAAACATACGTAGCCTTGTGTTTTGTAGCTTTTTATTATTAGTCTGTACATCTCCAATGCTCAAAATGCTCTGTTCCACCTGGTGATGTCATGAAGTGGTAGTTTTCAAGTCAACATCACCTTTTAGTTCTGTAGAAATTGCCAATTCCAGGGCTGAAATGATCTAAATGTTTCTATTAAAGGTGAACGGAGCACTTCCTGTATTACCACATGACATCACAAGGTGGAACGAAGTGTTTTTTGTTTGAACTCAGCCTAAATATGCAGGGTTTGTGTGTTAAACGTGTGTGAACTAAATAAAACACAACTCTACGTGTATTTTTTGAGGTCCAACAATCTAATATGACTTACAGCTCACAAGAGTCACAAGAGGGTTTGTTTATTTTTTAGGGTTTTTTTAGCATCTCTTTTTCATTTTCTTGGCCATTTTCTTACTATCGGCCATAGTCATACAGCTTGTTACTGACAGAATATTTGAGGCAGTGAGTAAATTATTATTTCACTTCAAAAATGAGCTTGTATTTTTCTTTTGAACTGTAAACTGAACTGTAAAATCATGTTCAAAAATTCTCAAGCTAATTCCTGTTTCCTCTGCACAGGTCAGGAGCGCTATGGTCACATGACGCGCGTTTACTACCGCGAGGCAGTGGGGGCGCTAGTGGTCTTTGACATGACCCGGCTCTCCACGTTCCAGGCCGTCCTCAAATGGAAAGGAGATCTGGATTCGAAGGTACGAAACTGTTCCAAACCAGCGAGGATTAATTAAAGGACCCATATGACGCTATTTTCTGATCTGCGTTATAATGTTTTTCTCATCACAAACGGATCTGAAGTGGTTTTGTTGCACAGATTTTCAATATTTAGGCTTTAGTTCTTTTCTCACTTCTCTCTCTCTGTTCCACCATGTGATGTCATGTGGTAATACAGGAAGTGCTCCGTTTAAACTCCATCTTCACTAGAAACATTAAGAGAATTCCATTTAATTCTACTGAACTAAAGTAGCTTTGAAACGTCACGACATCACAAGGTGGAACAGAGCATTTTAAGCCTTAGAGATGTAGACAGAATAATAATAAAAGGTTACTGAGATGTGCAAATGGAAGCTCACAAGGGTCAATTTTGTGTTATGTGGGTCAGTGACGTATAAGGATATTTTATAGGCAAATTTTAGAATGTAGTTTCTATTGAATTTTCAAATATTTCCAATGTCAGGTGCATAAATCTATGTTTGACATTTATATTAAGCATTTTTAGTGTTTTTTTATGTACATGAATTGGCTACGACCTTAAAAAATGTCACACTAAGCTTAAAATTGTTTTATTTTCTAAGACATGGTTGAGATGTTAATGAGTTGTGAGTCATATGAACATGAGATTAATATTTGAAAACAAGAAAACTGAAAAAATGGACACGCTCGGACAATATTTGTTTGAATATTATGGGGAAAATATCTATTCAAGAAAGCTAAAATTTCATGTGGGACGACAAAGAAAGAAAATAAATGTGATTAGATTTAGAGTCATTTTAAAGAAGTTTAAAAATCAGCAGTTAAGGGCGGACGGTCGCACCACATGAACATTTTAACACTTTAAGTACAAAAACCATGCAGAATAACTCATGATTTCTGAAAAAAATGATTTGGTTCCATGGAGGTCAGAGGTACTACAAGTATGTGGGGAATTATTATGAAATTTGAACCTTTTTAACTGAAAGAAAGAAATTGCATTTGGACACATATAATATATAATTTAACATATGAGCCATGGGAATGTAAATGTAAAGATGCAATAGGAATAGGACTTATGTTGGTTTGGTTGTTGGTCATTTATAGGCTTCTTTCTACCTTGCGTCTCCTGCAGGTGGCGCTGAGTAACGGTCGGCCGGTCCCTGCGGTTCTTTTGGCCAATAAAAGTGACCAGCGTCGCTTGGGCCTCTGCTCCAAAGTGCCCAAACTGGAGTCCTTCTCGCAGCAGTACGGCTTCGTGGGCTGGTTTGAGACTTCGGCTAAGGTCTGTGCGAACCTCACCTCCGCTCATGGGCTGGGGGTGGAACGTCGGGCTGTTGCCATGGAACCGCAATGAAACACACAAAAACACTAAATGGATTAAACTGTCTTATCTCCATGGTGACAAACAGGGGCCTCATTTATAAACTGTCACCATAAAACGACAGGACACGTCAAAGTTAGATTAACTGCATTTTTGTGCTGTACTGAGGACTCTCACTGCTAGCTCAGGTATAATACTCCCTACAACAGAAGCATAACTAAACTAAACTAAACTAAACTGTGATTAGACTGGACTGGACCACACTATACATGTACATTTGTCTGGTGTCACCCATGGGAGCAGCTGTCACTATTGTTCTTTTGTCCATTGTTTTCAGCACAAGACTCTCTGTGTTTGGGAGAAGCAAGGAGCTATATACATTTTACATACTTTTTACTGCTCTTTTAGGGTTTTAGAATGTATTTTTTAGTATTTGAGTAAACTAGATATCATTAAAATAGACCTATTATTATGAAAAATTGACTTTTTAGAGCTTTTAACTAGGTTTCCCCTCGCCTTTTACCACCTCTAAGTTGTGTTTGGAGTGATTTCTGCATCTTTAATCTCGATCATCTCCCATTTTTACTGCTACTGGTGGTGCACACCCACTACTCTGTAACTACTTTGTTCCATGTTTGGTCTGTGAATGAAACAAAACACTTCAGGTATGTTTGTGGTGAGGAAACATTAAAATATAGACCAAAAAATAACATAAAACAGACTTTTTAAGGCAGTTTGATCAGTCTCCATTCACCACTCATCCTTTTGTTTTATTTTGACCCTTTAAATGTCTCTTTTTTCCCAGGACAACACAAACATCGACAGCGCCATGTCTTGTTTGGTGAAGCACATCATGTCCCTGCAGGAGGACGGCCTTACCTCAGACCCGTCACCAGAGGGCGCCGTGCTGGTGCTGCCCCAGTTCGACTACCACCTCCGCGAGAAGAGGCACAGCGGCTGCACCGGATGCCCTTCCCTCAAAGCCACTGACTCGGACGATTAAAGCTACACTCAGGAACTTTACCCTGTTTCTTTGGCTCCTACTGTTTCAATGTATTTATCACATGTATTTATTCCCAATGGATGCTGTTAGAAAAACAAAAAAACATTAATATAACAAACCTTTTTTTTAAAAATATAACTCAATTAAAGTCTCATGTTAACAAATATGTCATAGTTATAGAAATATGGACATTTTTAAAGGGTACTCCAGAATTTTGGACATACGTAGCACCTCATTTCCATGTGAGCCAGAGTGTTGCAAAATGTGGAGACACTTTCTTAAATATTTCATCCAGTCCTTGTATTTGCAGAGGTTACAAAAGACTGTCAACTAAATGTCTGTGTCAATAAAAATCATTTTAGAAATAAAACTAACCTTGTATTTGTAGGATTTATGTCTGAGCAGCAGCGCGTTGTATTTCCTGATAGCAGCGGACTGATATCTGAGAAAATAGTCCCTCAAAATGCGACAATTCATGCGATGCAAAGTTAGTTTTACTTCTAAAATTATTCTGTGCACTCAGACATTTACATCGACAGTTTGGGGTAATAATAAATTTGCCTTGAGTGCTTTATGGAGTGGGTAAGACTGTTTTTAGTGGCAGGCTAACAAAACCCATTGACATGCACTAGCCTAGCACCAGCGACCTCTGCCAATACAAGGACTGGATGGATTATTTAAAAAAGTAACTGTACATGTATAAACCACTTTGTCTCACTAGGAAATGAGGCCCTATGTCCAAAATTCCAGAGTGTCCCTTTAACACATAACTTACATTTCAGTATAGCTGTTTTTATTATTTACAATAAGTCAAGTTCTGTCAATTCAGACACGTCATGATATTCAAATTTCAAACTCAATTTTGACATTAAGGATATAGATACTCAATACCAATTCTACAGCGATCATTCAAAAAAAATAACAAAAAAAACCCACTCTTTTTTTAGACAATAGAATGTGATTTTCAACATTAAATCGTAGTACTTTCTTTTCTATTGGTCCATGGGTGTATATGTTCTAACGTGGAAAGCTCAAACGAGTATTTTCTTTCAATACTCGTTTCTGTATTGATTGGTTTTTAATTTTCAATACTTTTTACAACCTTCATTCAAATAGTCACTTACTTTGAACAACTGATTTTATTTAAATTCATCACCTCTTTGCAAAGTAACCCGCTCTATGAGATTGCACAAAACAATTCTAAAATTACATTCCCCCGTGCCTCTGGAAGTTTTGGCTCATTGTTTATTTAAATCTGCAAAAAATATGCAAATCCTGAGATAATCCGTGTGTATTTATAACTTCTCTGTGTTTGAATTATACAGAGCGGGCGTTTCTCTGAGTGACCACCAGAGGGCGTCCTAAACCGTATTTTGAGCTGCGTTTCTTCAATTGTTGAAGTGACACTTGTTCAACACCAGATGGCTGTATATTATTACATTTATTTCAGTCAAGTGACAAAAGCTTTAGACAATACTGAATGATTTGAACATTTGTGGGGGTTTTGATTTAGTTTTTCAAATAATGGATGTCTATTCTTTGAAAATACCTGAATTTGGCCATTATTCAGTATAGAGAAGCAGTGATGCGTGAAATTGTACAGAGAAATTCAGTATATTTGAAGTATATTTTGTAACTCTGACTTAAGAAGCATTTGTGCCGTGCTGAGAATTTGTTTTTAAGGTTGATCGAAACATGTTTACTTTGGACGACAGTAGCTCAGTTGGTATCATTGACCCACTGACCCACAGGTTGGCGGTGCGATTCCAGCTCCCACAGATGAATGCTGTGTTTATGTAAAATATTTAACGCTCTCGTCCCAGGTATCTGTATACAATGGTGTATGAACGTGTGTGAATGGGTAAGTGGTATAAACTGTAAAAGCCCTGAATGAAATTTAACTATTATCATTAAACTTATACTGCTTCCCCATTATTATTACTACTGCTATTATATTACGACAATTATTAGTCATAATAATACCTTTTACAATTTTATGCATTACTCATTCACTCCACACTCAAAGGTGGTAAGAGGCAAGATTTTATTGTAGTTAGAGAAAACAAAATTACCTCTAGAGCACCAAACGCTGTATAATTTTGCGTTAAAGTGCAATACCAAAGGTGCAAAACCCCATAGTGTAAAAATGAACACAATAACGACATTCATTAGTAAATAATCAAGTAAATAATGTTAAATTACTGCAGCCAGACGGACAAAAGCGAGACTGGAAATCTGCATCACCAGCCCCTCCCAGTCCCACAATACAATCAATACTTTCAATACAAAACACTATTCTTAAGCCTTGTTTTTGCAGTCATTTCGTCTTTCCACTAGAATTATTAAGACAAATAACCACGATTTCCAAATATGTAACCTCACAGTGGCCCAGATAGTCAGCGTATCTTTGTGAATGGTCTTATTTTTCCCTCATTAAATCAGCACTGATATTGGGCACATGTTGTACAGTTTCCTCTTTTTCTTTCTCCTCTTCCTCGTGTCCTCGTATGACCCTCTCTCTCCTCCACACTCTCCCATCATGCACCACCACGCTCAGTCTGGCTCTGTCCCTCCACAGACACCAGAACCGCCTGTTAAAAACACGCTGCAGGCTATGTTCAACTATTTACCTGTTAATGTCAGAATAAAACACCAGACGGCATTTGATTATTGATTATGGACACACGATCTATAGGAAATCATGTCAAATATAGATCTGGAGAATTAGCTTAGAACACTTTCAGATTATTACACATAATAGTAGTAAGTATTTGAATATTAAATGTGTTCTTAAAGGAGAAAAAATAGATTCAGTGATTGCACAATTCTCAAATCGACCACCAAAATTCATAGTTATATCAATTTTTCTGATGATTTTCATGAATTATATCATACAATTGTGTTCTTATGAAGGTGTAGTTGTTGTTTTAATAGAAGTAATTCTTTATAAATAGCAATATATCGTTGCAATAGTAGCAATATATCATATGTATTGTATTGTCGCACTCATGGCAATGCACACCCATAGTACATTGTGTAACTTTTCTGGGTGGAGGGTCCTTCAAATGCTTTACCAAATGTTATTCCTTTGTCTGGAATGTTATTAAGCCATTTTATCTTCACAGAAACCAAATCAGACCAAGTTACAGGTCACATCTATGGAGAGGCGACCCCGCTCAAGTGTTTTTCTAGGTATTATTGAGCTATAAAACCACCTGTACGTGAATAAATGTAAAATAGAGCTGTTTAAAAGACTCACTGTAACGACAAAAACTCACAATATCTCAAACTAGTAGACAATAGTAGTCAGTAATAGTGTGAGGCAAATAAGGTCACCACTGTTTAAACCTTCTGTCTGAAATCCTCCCCGCTTCAGTCTGGCAGGGCATCCGTGTGTCTTAATGATGATTCCCGTGTGCAGTGTGCGCGCACGTGTGGCCTCGGGAGCGCGCACCGTGCCCACATCTGCACACCGTGTTCCCCCACGCGCCCGAGTCAAACGAGGACACGGCGTCTGAGGACTCTGCGCGTACGACCTTAAAACGAGGAGGCGAGACGGGCGAGAAATACCATCCGCTTTCACCTATTCGAAAAGAAAAATAACGCATCTTCATGACAGTGAGCTGAAAAAGTTGACGTTATCTGTGCTTTGATTGAAAAAGATTTAAATTGATACTTAAAAACCGCTTCAATGAAATCCGCGACACCTTAAAGACGTTCCAAATGTCTGTCGCGTCCAATAGCTCCGGGCTGTGTTCAAGGACCGCGGGACAACGCAAACTTACAGGGAAAAAGGTGTTAGCTACTGGAATAAGCGTGCTATTTTTAAACCTGTACTGCGTAACTTTTCTGATAGACGTTCTGCCACCTGTTTGTCTCCATGGAGATGTTTTTGCTATGTCCAAAATGCCCCACAGTATTACATTAAAATAGTCTTGTTATGATTATGGATGATTTGATTCAAAAATATGTATTTCTAATTGCCTCTCCACAGATCTCATGTGTAACTTAGGTTTAAAGGTTCTATATTATGCAAAATTGACTCCCATGATCTTTAAGCCGTGTTATAATGTTGTTTCCTCATCAAAAACAGAGCTAAAGTTGTGTTTTTGACTCTTTATTATTAGTCTCTGTGCATTTCCACAGCTCAAAATGCTCGGCTCCACCTTGTGATGTCATGAAGTGGTAGTTTTCAAGTTAAACGCTACCTTCAGTGCAAAAAACAAAATCTAGCTAAGTTAAAATTACTTGAATTAGTAAAGTTTTATAATGATTTAATTAATTTCATTTGACAATTAATAAAATATCTGCCAGTGGAACAAGACTTGTGTACTTAAAATAGAAAAATACATCTTGCTACACTGAAAAACAACTTCTTTTTACACTTTTTGCTTGAATAAAGAAAAACACTTTTATTCCATTAGTAGATCAGTTAACTTGTCAAGTTGAATCTACCCAAATAAAGTGAAATGTTCTTAATTTATGTCATTTTAATTTAGCTAGATATTGTTCTCTTCCAGTGTTTTTTACCTTTTGTTCTGTAGAGATTGGCAATTCCAGGGCTGAAATTATCCAAATGATTCTGAAAATGTACGCAGTAGAGCACTTCCTGTTCGATGCATTACATTGTGGAGCAGATATGTTTTTATCAAGGAAACTAGATTATAAACTAGATCTGGAAATAGCGTAAAAATGAGCTCTTTTGATTTAGATTTTCTTTCTTGTGAAAAGAGCCACAGAGATTAACCTTAAAGCAGGTCAAAACACATTTAAAATGCAAATTATAATGTCCACTAGTGTAATGAACTTTACTTTATATATTGGTTAACCCATAAAACACTGTTACATGTCATAAATGTGTAAGTCTATAGACAGGTACGGACATAAAACAAGTGCAATTTTCATTATAGTATATTTGATGAGCTGTCAACACACGCCCTCTTCCTGAAGGACAAACGCCTGTGATTTATAACTGTCTTTACTTTACATTATAACACACACGCACACACAACCACACACACGGGGATTGATGGATGGCTCCTTGATCACCTGTTTTCACTGTGCTTATTTTCAGTACAAATTACTTTTAGTTGTCAGGCAAGAAAATACTCCACTGCAAGATTAAAGGGCCTGTGTTACATTATTTTCTGATCTAAGTTATAATGTTTCCTCATCACAAACATACGTGGAGTTGTTTTATTTCATTCACATGTTCAACAGGCAGACACTGTATATTTAGACCATAGATTTTATATATAAATGAACATAAGTAATCCGCCACCACGTTTCAAAAGGGAAGTGAGCATGGGTGCACTTCCTGCTCCATCTACTCACTTTACATTGAGAAACGCTTCTCTCTACGTAACTGCTGTAACTAACAACATTTTGGTCTTAAAATGTTAGTATTAACCCACTCTACATGATTCTGGTGTTTAATTTAGCCATTTTATCCGTTAACAAATTCCTATTCCTTATATGAAGCTGGCTCCAAATTCGCCCCTGTAACTGCAAGCCTCAATGAGCTTCATTTGACTTGAGCCAAAAGCTATGGGTGATGTCACACTCTTATACCCTATAAAAATGTGATTCTTCCTGTAACTGCAAGCCTCAATGAGCTTCATTTGACTTGAGCCAAAAGCTATGGGTGATGTCACACTCTTATACCCTATAAAAATATGTGATTCTTGCATTATTACTCACACTCTAATGTGTGCTACATGAATTAAAATCCATTATAATTAATTTAACTTTACATATCATATTGGTTATAGAGTTATACAGTTGAAATCTTGTTGCTTACATCATCATGTAGAGCATATAATACCAAAATAATAATAATATTAATAATAATCTATAGATCACACAGCATCTATAGACAATAAAAGTGCTATTGGTGAGTTTCAGATGACATCACAACATTCAAAAGGCCAATATTATTT